>QZGG01000931.1:0-90311 GCA_006409495.1 Sedum album
CCGATCCAGACAAAGTAAATGTACCAAACAAAATAAATGTAGCAGCACTAGGATATGCATTTGAATCCAAGTTCTTGAGGCTGCTTGTTGTCAATAATAACAGCATAAGCCATCAAAAAGTACATTGAAGCTGCTAGTTATCTCCACTTTTAGAATCACGAGCTCGTGATGTAATTTCTGGAAAAATACATATATTAACTAAAGGTGAATGAAATATTCGTAAACAATACTTATAAATGCAGTAGATAATTTACCTTCAATTATGGCATCAGTTTTAGCAAACTGGTCAAAATCCGTATCATCAAACTTCAAGCCAGTAGGGTTCAACCAATTTTGTGTGCAAATCAAAGCTTCAGCCATTCGAGGAAATAAAGAACTACAGAAAACATCAAGGACACGTCCACTAGTACTAAAAAAAAGACTCTGATGCTACGGTAGAAACTGGAATAGCAAGTATATCACGCGCCATAGCAGCAACAACTTTGTAGTTTGCAGAATTAGTCTTCCACCACTTCAAAATGTCAAAAGCTGAATCATCACTATCCTCCACAACATTATCCTCCAGGTACCTCTCAAGATCAGATTTCTCAAAGGTTGCACTCTCAGTTTTATGTCTTTTCCATGCTTGCTTCCTAATATCTGAAACACCCTTGACATTGGGTGGCCTCGTGAGACTTGTAGTTGTGTATGCATTCTCTGATGTAATGATGATATCCTCATTTTCCTTGATTTCAGACATCCCTTTTGCATAAAATTCGTACAAGTCAGAAAGGGTAAGTTTCACCAAGCTTGTCATTTTAACAGCTGCTTCTTTATCGTATGTATCTTCCAAGCTCCAAGCAATGTAATCAAATTTAAGAGGATCCAATACGACGGAAACAAACAATAGTGGGTTGAACTTTTCCACATCTCCCCAATATTTATCATACTTCACCCTCATAGAACAAGCCATGGATCCCAAAAGTTCAGTTTGATTATTACTCCATAATGTCAAAAAGATTGCACTGATGCAATGTCATGATAACAATCATTGGAAGTCACGTGCAAAGAACCTGAAAATCGCAAAGTTACCTCATAAAAACAATGTAGAAATTGCATAAATATTCTGGATTTCTGCCAATCCATATTCGATGGAGGACCAACTTTTTTCTTCCCTTTCTCATCTTCACTAAACCATTTGCGATAATCTGATTCTTGATCGCACAATCTATCAAATGCTTTCTCATACTTCTCAGCGTGCTCTAACATTAAATAAGTAAAATTCCATCTTGTTGGAACATCCAAGCACACAAGACTTTATGACTTAATCAATTCTGCTTTGATGCATTCTTTGAAACGTTTAAGTCTTTGAGGAGATGATCTTACATATCTCACCGCATTTCGAATAGCGTCAATGCAAGGTTGCTTTTCCTTGATGCCTTCACTCACGACCAAATTTAGAATATGAGCGCAACACCTCATGTGTAAATGTTTACCTCCACACACCAATCCACCTCTAGCATTTAACTTCTTTCGGAGATAAGCGAGGGTTGTGTCTTTGGAACTTGCATTATCAACCGTTATTGTAAATACTTTTTCAATGCTCGAATCCCTTGAACACCTCTCTATTTCTCTTCCTAAGGTTTCACCTTTGTGATTTTCAACTAGGCAAAAGTTTAGAATTCGCTTATGCAAACTCCAATCTTCATCAACAGAGTGTCCCGTCAAACACATATAAGATAGATTCTGATTTGAGGTCCAACAGTCCGTCGTCAAACATATACGATTACATGATTTAGCAAACCAATTTTTCAACTTCTTCTTTTCATCTAAAAACAATTGGTACCAAGTTCTTGACATAGTATATACCGAGATGGTATCACAAATCTAGGTTCAAGGTGATTCACCAACTTATGAAAGCCACGCTCTTCAACGACCTTAAACGCATCTCATCGCAAATTATAAATTCAGTTAAGACTCTCTGATAATCTTCTGAATTATAATCGGCATAATGCCTTCCACCCAATAGTGTATCACCCTCCTCTGTCTTTGTCATATAATTATGAACAGTTTCCTTTTTTCAGCTTTATTGAATAACCATTGATGGACTCGGTGCAACTGTTTGTTTAACGAACTTGTACCATCTTTTTTAAGATCACACTGATATTGAGATCTGCAGTAATTACATTTCGCAAACTGTTTACCTCTAGGCCCTGTTATTGGAAGCTTGCGAAAGTGATCTCAAACCATAGACCTTTTGACGCGGCGGAAGCTTTAAGGAAATCGCAGGCGCGAAACCCGAAGATGAAGTTTCCTGGAATCCTCCAGGTTGACGGAAGTCCACCCGTAATTAAATGGAATTCACCCTAATCGTTGAGAAAACTCAATTGATTTTATTGATCAAAAGATGATTACATGAAAAGTAAAGAACATTATATAAGAAAATATAATACAAAGTTTTCCAAATCTAAAGATGTGGGATAAACCCAAAATCTTGAAATTCTTCCTACATCAAACTCCTCCACTTCCAAAGAACTCGACCCGAGTTCTCTTCCAAAAAAGAGAAGCTTTAACGCGCCACTTCTTCAGCTGCTACCCTCAAACCGCTGCAATAGCGTCTAGGCCAATCCTAGAAGTAGGTAAAACTTTGATATTAAAATATCAATGATAAAAAGTCAGGATAAAGTCTGCTCTGATGCCAACTGATGCGGCGGAAGCCTTAAGGGAATCGCAAGCGCGAAACCGAAGATAAAGTTTCCTGGAATCCTCCAGGTTGACGGGAGTCCACCCATAATTAAAGGTAATCCACCCTAATCGTTGAGAAAACTCAATTGGTTTTATTGATCAAAAGATGATTACATGAAAAGTAAAGAACATTGTATAAGAAAAGATAATACAAAGTTTTCCAAATCTAAAGATGTGGGATAAACCCAAAATCTTGAAATTCTTCCTACATCACATTTTACCATTAGTCCCTTCAGTTTCATCTTCATTTCGTTCAGATACATCTTCTTCACAATTAATTGCCTCAACAGTCTGTTTACCTTTAATATCACTGCAGAATTTTGTCTCCTTCGAAGCTCGCGGCTGTCGCAATTGTGAACTTGTGACAGTAAAAAAGATGAAAGTTAATTTAGGGTTTTCTCAATTCAATGATTCTATCAAAATTATTTATAAAATCTGACTTAACATTTCAAACAAGTAAGATATGTAGCGTAGCGGAAGTTGAGTAGATTTAGTTTGAAGAAGGTTGAGTTGAATCCCGTGGATGTTTGATTTCTTATTAAATTATTCGGGTCGGGTTGGGTAACCCGAATGGTAACCCGAACCCATTCACATTTCCACTATAGATCAGGTTGATCCGACCCAAAAAGTTCGAATCTCGTCGGTTCAGCAGGTCGGGCTGGATTTTGCCCACCCCTAAGAGGAATCATCAACTGATAACCACTCTCTGCTTCACAAGTATCTCTGCCATGATTAACACCAATCACATCCAAAGATTCAATACATTCTGTCATTATTATCATAACATTATTACTATTCTATTATTAGCACATGTATGTCAATACAAATCCATTATAATATTTATTCAACTCAATCAATAAAATTATTTTTGCTCTTTCTTTATTCTCACATGGTATCAGAGCACATCTACATCCTGAGATTTTCTTTCTTTTGCTTCCGCTTTGGCGGTGGTGGTACCTGTCTCTGGTAGCTCACCACCGCTCCACTAATAATCTTTTTCGATTATTTTCATTCCATCTTGTTTAGATCTGTTTGGAATTGGAAGAGAAAATATTATTGTTGTTCATCTCTTTATCCATGTCAACACATTAAAAAAATCAGATCTAATCCTTTTCATTTATTCTTTCTCAAAATTAATTTCAGATTATTTTATATCTCGTTCCGATCTATGAATCGATCTCCATTTTATCCCATTTGATGGAGTATCGATTTTAATGTCAGGCTTGTTTGGCTTGTAAGATCAATAGATTCTGACAATTTCTTTACACAACCAACCATTTGATCGATCAGATCTGAATTTTTGAACAATTTAAAAAATTGGTCATCCCAAATCATCATCTGTTTCGTCCAGTCTACAGTCATTGTGCATACCAGGAGCACCAATCCCGTCAGCAGCCTTGTTAGTGCCTTTTTGTTATTCTTAATAATAAAATCATCATCATTTTCCATAGCAATTTGCTATGATGATGCTTGTCCATCATGTCACATTTGTTTAGATGAGGCGTGTTTTCCGTCCATCCTGTTTATGCTGTGAGATGTTTTTCCTCCAGTCTTGTTGACATGCTTTTCCTCAACTCAATTTATGTTGAGACATAATTTCCGTTCATCTTGTTTATGCTGTGAGATGTCTTTCCTCCACTCTCGTTGAGATGTTTTTCCTCAACTGAGTTTACGTCGAGATGTAATTTCCGTCCAGATCTATTTGGTGCTACCGCTGTTCAAGTAGTTCAAGTGCAATCTCTACATGTTGTCAACCGTTGAGATTGAGGGGCTGTAAGGATAAAAATATTCCTATAATGAATTTGGTCTTCTGTCATTATGACCATACCATTATTACTATTCTATTACTAGCACATGTATCTCAATATAAATCTATTGTAATATTTTATTAAACTCAATCAATAAAATCATTTTTGCAATTTCTTTCTTTATTCTCACACATACAAGCATAACAAAGAGAATCACAAAACATTGATGATGCTTTTGCCTATCTTGAGATTCAGTTCAGGACCTCAGGTTCAAGAGCCTGACAGAGACTTCAGGCCATCTTTGCAGACTTCAGCTGCCCTCCTTAAACAACACTTCTGTTAGAATGCACGTTATTTGGTAATTAGAGTGAAAAAATATCAGAACGTTTGAATTTCTGTGTTGAGATTTTTAATATTTTCACTTTAGTCCTTTTGATTGTATCTTCGAAAATTGTCTTATGTAGGAATAAATCGGAATAGCTAGAGGATATCTAGCATCATAGTAATATAGGGAAATGCTCCGGTCGATGCACCCAAATTAGTGGATCCATGAGTCCGATTATCACCCCTTAGATTAATCAAGATGGATGATTGAGGTTGTGTCACGTGCCCCACTCAATCTCACTCCTCTCACACCACTAAGGGCAAATTGGGCATTGTTAGGTTATAACTATGTTAGTTGCATTTATTGTGTTGATTGTAAGTTTTATAAATTCATTAAATTACGTACTCGCTTTCTTTCACATTCTCTTTCCTTAATCATTTCCCTCCCAATGTCATCATTTTCACCATTTTCATCTTCTCAAGTTATTATTTTTCACCATTTCACCATTTGTGAACTTATACCCACCCGCCCCTTTTTTCATTTAAACCCATTTTCAACAGTTATACTTCTCAACCCCTACTTAAAACTCGTACCCCTTCTCAACCAAATCATCACCTTCAACCATTTTACTACTCATCTGTTTTAAGCATACAATGGATAATGAAGAAAATGGTTCTCAAGGATTTCAAGTTTTGCAAGATATCATACGAGAGATGGGTTATCCGCAAATAATGGTTTGGGTCGGAATGAATGTGAAATTGTGTTGGGATCGCCCCCTGATGGTCGTTCAGAGCAATGTGGTGATTGTAAGCCCGGCCGAATGAAATTTAGTTCGTCTTTCATCGCATTTCATTGTTGCACTTCACATGTGCATTTCTATCTTGCATTTTGTAGTTGCATTTTACACTTGCATTAAGCATACACTTGCACCCCTTGTTTGTTGTATAGCTTTTTTTAAACAAAATTAACATGCTTCAGTATCATTTACCTTCTTTTGTGTTGTGTTGGCAGTTGGTAATCGTAGTTGTACGGTAAATATGGTTGTGCATGGAGTGGAAGTTTACCACCCGAGAGTTCGAAGCCGCCTGGTTCCACCTTCACTCTTCCTCGATTGCTTGGTTCACCGTCGTTGCTTCTCGTGCCTCTTCTCCGCTTCACTCTCCCCCTTCGAGTGGATCTTGTCACCTCTTCTCTGCGTTTCGAAAAATGGATTTCCAAATGGTGAGAGCTTTGAGTGGCAACTCACAACCCAAATTAGATTAGATTAAATGACTAAGATACCCTCTCAACCACCCATATACCCAAATCGTAATTACAAATCAACCAAACTAGAATTGTTACACTAAGACACGTGTCACTCTTACAATCCATTTCTATTTCAAATGGATGGCTAAAATGAGAACCTATGGATCCACCATATTAGAGGGTCTCATGGGAGATGCTCCCTACTTTTATATTCGTGTTAACTATCAGCTAGAGCACTTTACATTTTAAATTTGAGTGATGCACATTACCTGTTTGACGAAATGCGGTACTCAAAGCAGCATTGATCAGCTCACTCCATATGCAGGTACAATTCAAAATCATTAGCAGAATCTCTGCATAGGCATCCTTACTTGACTTGCTGTTCTGTCCCTGGCCATCAACTTTAAGTGTGAAATGAAGGTAAGAAATCTTGTGATCCAGACTGCTAATTAGTGGAAGTTTTTTTAATTCAAGGGTGTAATGTGATACCTTCACCACTTTCTGCACGTCAAAATTTTGTTTCAGAAAGTTGGCAAGACAAGAAGCCTGATCATTTCACAAGAATGAAGAAGTAAGCCTGGATATGGAAGTTTGTGGATATGGATTTTAAATTAGATTGGTTTTCTATATAAGATGTAGCCATGTTTGAGTTCAAAGCATTGCAAATCTAACCCATCTTTCTACTACTACAAGCTTGTCCAGGTTCATTCGGAGGGAGATAGGTTTGAAAATGAAGCATTGTTTTGTTATTCTCTTTGTTGTGCTTGTTGGTATGGAAGTTATGGCTGTTATGGGCTATAGTTCAAACACAGGATACAATGACGCTGAGAGTGATTACAAGTTGGTGAGCCTGTGAAATGGACTGGTCAGGAACCAGCAGTCTGCAAAGGTAAAAGCTCTTGTTTTTACAAGACTCTTACATGTCCAGTTGAATGCGCTAAGAGGAAGCCTAAAGATAAAAATAAGAAAGGATGTTTTATCAACTGTGGGAGCAAATGCGAAGCCACTTGCATGCGTAAGCAAGCCATGCATATACTCTTGAATATCAATTTAGCGCGATCATTTTGGTGGTCTGAAATTATATGTCATGTATTACGCAGGTAGGAGACCCAACTGTGATGGGTATGGATATGTCTGCTATGAACCTAGGTTTGTGGGAGGTGATGGATCAATGTTCTACTTCCATGGAAATAAAGGAGCTGACTTTGCAATTGTCTCCGACAAGAACCTCCACATCAATGCTCACTTCATTGGAACACGCCCATTGGGAAGGACTCGTGACTATACATGGGTGCAAGCAGTCTCTATCATGTTTAATACCCACACTCTAGACCTTGAAGCCAACAAGGTATTAAAATGGGATGACAAGATCGATCATCTGACAGTCAAATGGAATGGAGAAACTGTGAAAATCCCCACAGACAGCGAAACAGAATGGAAGACTAATGGAAAAGACAGAGAAGTTGTACTTGAGAGAACTGACTACACTAACAGCCTTAAGGTGACAATCTAAGGTCTGTTGGAGTTGGATGTGAAGGTGACACCAATTGGTTTTGCCCATCTTGAAACTCAGTTCAGGTTCAAGAGCTTAAAAGATGACGTCGAAGGAGTTTTAGGAAAGACATACAAATCAGACTACGTCAGCACTATAAAGAAAGGTGTTGAAATGCCGATCATGGGCGGCGAGAGCAAGTACCGCACCAAGTCCCTATATTCAACAGGTTGCAAGCCCTGCAAGTTCCAGTGCCCATCTGCATATAAATCTGATGCTTAACAGTTTGTCATTCAAACTGCAATATTATGTAACTCTTCTAAATAAAGTCCTGCTAGGGCTTATCTATGTACTAAAAACACTAAATAAAAATACAAATCTTTGAATTATTTTATAGGCTTTCAAATATGTATGAAACAAACCAATGCAAATGCTTGTTGTAAAGACTAAAGAGCTTGGGTTTGATTTGGAAAGTTGAGAACTCAGACATTGATCAGTTTTATAGTGCAAGCTTGGAATGAGATGGTCGGAATTAGATCCAGTGCAGCTAAAGCTATTTGCTGCGAGCCAAAACTACGTAGTTTTGGTAAATGGTTCACTCAAAACGACATAGGGTTATAGTAAAAAAACGTCAAAACGACGTCGTTTTAGCCCTCGCAGCAAATAGCAGTGCTGCACCGGATCTGAATCCGAAATGGTCTGACTTTGCTACAATTTGTCATCATATTTCGTAGTTTGAATGTGCACTGATGAAATAGATGAAAAAGGATACATAAATAGATCAGATTGACAAGTAAATCTAGCATCTAAGCCAGATGTAACACTAACTACTCTCACATCAAAATCCCTTCCACATTGTTAAGGGCTTTCTTAGCTAGTTTGAATTTGTTTGCAAGGCTCTTATTTCTACTTAATAAGTACCCTTTTATAAAGAATTCGATACCCGTCCTCAGGGTTTCAAGGTCTGGGGCTGCAGCTATCCGAGTGAATATGTTCCACACTGTTGCATCTGGGAATTCAAATATAGACTCGAAGAGCATTCTGAAATGCATGACTCTTTTGGGAGTTAGCTGACTCAGGTCGCTGAACTCGACTGCCTTCAAAGCTGCAAGGGATAGGCTGTGAGAGGAAAACATTTCTGCAGCGAATCGTGCTAGGTGCATTGAGCTTCGTAGCTCCATCATCTCCAGGCCTTTGTAGTAGTCCCATAAGCAATACTGTAAAACAAATATTACAACATTGAGATAGGATTGAGTAATCGATTAATTTTAGAAGACACGTACATTTCAAAAGTCCGGTTGTCTACTTTCAATTCCTTTTCCCAACAAACTAAAACCGGGCAAGACATACCTGTAGTGAAAACTTGTGGTTTTTGTTATGTTTACACAACTTGGACGCAAGAACTGTATAATACTTATTAAAAACTTTTTCCTGTAAACAGCATTTAACCAAAACTCGTACTATATCCCGATCCTGCACGATATATTAGTTCAAGTCAATAAATAGAATGAAACGAGATCCATTTAACTTGACTGTTTACTGTTACTTTAATACTTGTACCTGCTTGCCAGCTATATCAAGCCGAAGAAGCTTCTCAAATGCATCATCGCAATCTTCACCACTCATTATAATACAAAATATTGCCTTTCTGGCATCAGTATTCATACCATGAGCAGATGCAAGTTGCATTAACTTTTGAGCCTCGGTGATTTCTCCATCAATTTTGCTTGCTACATCTTCTATATTATCTGCTGCGGATATAGCATCCCCAGATAACCACCATTGGCCTTTTTTATTAGGATCCAACAGCTTACTCCACTTCAGTCCTCGGAGTTGGATATCTTCACTTTGTATCTGAAAATACAATTGCAAAGTAACTTAAGGAGTAAACAACAATTTTTTGGAAAAAGAATTTCCACGACCGAAACTTAAATGAGCCAAAATTTGAACAAGATTATCATAGTATTAATGTTAAATGCCAACCTTCTGTAACCATTTCTTGATTCGTGTTAGCTGCACTGGATCTTCTTTTGCCTTTCTCTTGTTATTTTTAATCTCACAGATTGTTTCTAGCATGAATTCCATCTGCAATGAAGTTCAGAGTAAGATATATTCTCTTAGTAATAACATTTAATAAGAGGAAGAATAACTTTGTACTTGACTAAGCATACCCTTCTATTGTCTATCATGGAAGCTCCATTTCCAGTAGAAGCTTTCATTTCTTTCCCTATTCTGAACAGAGAGAATGAAATCTTTCATAGCAGCTGGATCGTCAGATCTTAGTTTCATCCCACAACCTGCAACAAAAAGTAAATACTAAGACGCATTTCTCACATTCTACGATTTGACACATTTATATGTAACTTATGATTAAACAAATGAATATATTCAGATGCAAGTATGTTTTTATTTCTCATACAACTTTCAAGGACTTTCTAAGTGCAAACTACCATAAAGATGCTTATTTAATGTAAATACATAATGAAACTGGTGGTACCAGCTATATGTTGTAATACACTAATAGTATTATATGAAACATGCTACGAATCATGAAGGCTAATTTTGAACTTGCCAAATGGAAGATGAATTGCTAACTGCTCAGGCGTGGAGGTTAGAAGCTTATGGTCGAATAATAAAAATGAATCAAGGCTTAGTTTAGAGGCTTATCGTACACTGCAGAATTGTCAAGATGGTTGACACATCTACCTCCGAAAGTCGCTTGCTCAACAATATGAGAAAGTCATACACCAGGTCACTATAAATTGTAAAAAAGAGTTGTTAATAAAAGATCAGAAAACAATGAGCAATGCTGAACAATGGTGCCAATTCGAAAAGATCAAATTACAACCCAGAATGCATATTCTAAAGGCGCTGTGTTTTCATTCATATATAGCGCTTTCATGTAATGTTGCCATGTTCTGAACTTTTAAAACAGAAACTATTTGTTTATTTAAAATTCCACACTAACTGCTACATGTGAGTTTAAACACTACTCAACAACCTTTTCAATAAACATGTTTACTGGGATTTCGATTGACTTCATCATCAGCCACAAGTAATAAACTGTGCTTACAAATAGGGTCAGCAATCTTGAAAATAAAATGGATTGTAGTCAGTATTAGGCATATCAACATTTTAAGACGGAATGAATATTACTCACCTCGAAAAAACTCCAAGTATGCATAGGTAACACAGCAAAAGAGTCAAATTCCGCAACGAAATATTGTCCTTCTTTTGATACTCATCCTGGATAAAAAACAACAAAAGAGGATTCTTCCAAAATCTTAGCTGTTCTACAGTAAAGAATTAAGCAACATAAATCTTCAGTGACGTAAACGTACATCAAAATTTTTAGCAAGGGAAGCAACCAGCTTTGCACCAAAATCGATTCCGGCTGAACAAGCTATCCCAGCCACAAAGGCCGCAAATACTGCAGCGTATCTATCATTTTAACACAGAGGATAACAACAATCAAGTAACAGGAATATTGTTTAACAATCAATAATGGGAGTATGAAACCAGCGCATAAATGCATACAAAAAACATTTAAGTTAGTCCAGAGAATCTAATCTTAACTGTTCACTCCCACGAGGACCATCAGCAACTGACGTCAAAACCTCTTCATTTATAATTTGAGAAGCAATGCCACGTGGAACAGTCTATCATTGAAGAAAAAATATGCACAGAGTGATTAATTGTGAGAGAATGAGTATAATAACCTCATCTTAAAAGAGAACATGTAAAAGACTGATACAGATTATTTACATACTTGAATAATACTGAATATTTCCCCGGTTATCGATTCCACATTTGATTCAGAAATCCTATTCAAGAGACCTGAAAAATAAAGGTTTCATGTAGGTTCAAAATGGTTAGAGGACAGTTTAACAATACTTATATGCAAGTTTAATCAGGCGGCATCGTATATACACTCATACCTCTAATTCTTCTGCGCATTGGAGCATACTCTTCAAGTTCATTTTTCACTACATTCCGCAAGTGAGGAGGCACATATTTCACGCTCTTCTCTTGCAAAGTTTCTTTAGGAGCATCCCCTTTCTTCAGTTTGTCAGTAATATCAGCCTCCTCACTTGCATCGACAAGCTCGTCACCTGCAGGCTCATCTGGTTTTTTCTTCCTAAGCTTACATTTTTTTAGTGGAGCTTCATTAGTTACTTCTACCTTCGCACCATCCAGCACATCCATCTCATCTTTTTGAAAAGTTTCCTGCTCAGTCTCAAACTCCACAGTTTCCTCCTTATTCTCACTCTCATTCCCCAACTCTTTAACATTCTTTTGCTTCTTCTTCTTTTTCTTCAACTCCAAAAAATCTTGATATTGATCCACATCACCGTCAATCCCACCAAACCCACCAAAAATATCATTCAAAATATCAA
This sequence comes from Sedum album, assembly GCA_006409495.1. NCBI lineage: Eukaryota > Viridiplantae > Streptophyta > Magnoliopsida > Saxifragales > Crassulaceae > Sedum > Sedum album. Next base: position 11,932 of record QZGG01000931.1, read on the forward strand.
CCACTCCTACAGACGCCCCTTTCTTCACCTTCAACTTCTTAGCTAGCTTTCTCTCTTGCTTCAAATCATAATCTGCAGCTAACGCATCCCGCTTCTTATCCTCCTCTAGATACTCCTCCAAAATACTCTTCTTCCTTTTCACACCCTTATCTTTCTTCACCACCTCTTTCTCCTCCTCCTCCTTTCTTCGCTTCAAAACATTCTCCACCTTCTCTTCTTCCACAATCTCCACACCAATATCATCACCCATCTCTGCATCTATATCCTCCTGATTACCTCCCTTCCTATATTCTGCAATCCAAAAATAAGTAAACAACCCATCTGAATAATCCAATTAAATAATCCAAATTCCTAAACACCAAAAAAACTAACTTTACTCTTTTGCAGCCAGGATTGTTGCCTCCTCTCATTCTTCTCCTGCCTCTTTTTCTTCCTTACCTCCTTCCTCAATACATGTTTGATCTCTGCCATAAAAAAATAATGAACAGAAAAACACACTACGAAAAACGAAATCAGAAATAAACCCTAAATTCAAACTCAAAAAGGAGAATGGAGAGTTACCCATATTGAGGGATTTGTTTTGATTTGGAGCAAGTGAGAGACAGAACAAATGTTGAGCTGAAGCACCGGTATGGCATCAAGCTGCGGTTCTGGTGCGTCGTGGGTGCGGCTGCTCTCCACGTTCCCTTCTTTTTTTTCTTCCTCTCCGATCAACAAACGGCTGCCGTATGAAGATGCAAATAAAATGCAATTAGGTAAAACAAACAGTAAAAAAAAGCCCAACAGGCCCAATTAGTCAGGTGTATTTTGATAAATTTTGTAATTCTATCAAAATACTCAGCCTTAAAAATTAGGTTGAAAATAAAAAAGAAAACTAGAAATCCGACATTCCGTACACACTGAAGGTGTCTTTTTGTTAATTATACCACCCAATTTTAACAAGATGAGAGACTTTTGTTCCACATGATACAAACAATAACGAACATACTTGAAACACAGCAAATGCCTGGCCAAAGCTTATATGGGCCAATTAAAACAGGTAGAAGGAGCTGCATATGTAATCATCAAATCTCCCCTTTGAGTTTCAGCTCGACCCAAGCTGGTGACAGAACAGGATTTTTACCATAAATGTTGGCATCAACTGAAGCACGGCCTGGTAGAGCTCATCATTAATATCATCATAACACTTTCCATTGTCCTCTGACGGCATTTTAATTTTCCAAACCTTGAGTGAATCCAAACCACCACTACACAGTAAAAACCCTTTCACCACTTCCTCAGTATCCAAACATGCAGCCATGCATTTCACTGGTCCTCCATGTCCCTCTAAAACAGCTAAACATTCATGAACCCAACTGTCACTCCCCCTTTTCCACACCCTAATTGTTGTGTCCTCAGAGCCACTGAACACCAGGTTGCCTATTGTTGTTAAGCAAAGTACAGCAAAGGTGTGTCCTTGCAAAACTCCTCCGTGTCCGAACCTAGTCGAGTTCTTTTCTCTTATCCAAATGCTTATCAAGCCATCTGATGATCCTGAGTACAATACGGATGGCTTGTTCGTAAAAGAAACTGACCTTAAAGCTAAAGTATTTACAGGGCAGTGTAGGTATTTCAGAGTCATTATCAATGTATGAAATGTTTCTCCACATACCCTTCGCCATATTTTGATCGATGTGTCAGAAGAGCCAGTGAAGACAGTTCCATCTTCTTGGTTGATCACTATGGAGTTTATCTTATCTTCATGAGCAAAGATCATGTCTAGGCAACTCCTATCGTTAATTCTCCAAACCCTCACGGTTCTATCCCATGATCCTGTGTACAACAATTTCTCTGCATGATAATAAGCCATGCATGAAATGCGGTCCTTGTGTGTACTGTGCTCAGAATTCGTCAGAAGAGGGAACAATGTATTTTTCTTTGGAATGGTAAAAACCTTCTTGGCATGGAAACTACTTGAGCAAGAGAAATTCCATATCCGAATTTTGTAATCCTTGTGAGCTGAAAAAATACTGTGACCATGGACTAAAATGGATCTTATCTGCCCTGACTTTGTCTTGATTGAACTTCTTTCACTGAGTTCATTCTTATTCCAGACTCTGATCCTGCGACTCTCGGAGCTAGTGAAGACCATTCCCTTTGTAATTCCTAAGGAGTATACATGGCCATCAAGTCTATATAAAGAGGCTACACAACTGTAAAACAAGGATGGAGATGGACGCGCGGAGACATTAACCATGGTGATTCTGGACTAGGAGGAGCATATGCAGGAGCCCTGGACGCTGAAATAGAATGTGAAGCTTCATAATTTGACTGATCTTCAGTTCCAATAAGCTGATTATCGTTACAGACCTTAGGGACTGAAGCACTAGTCAGTGACTCAGATAATCTCTTATTTGTCTCATCTATGTAGCTAAGAAGAGTCAGCCCGCCTTGGAAGGGATCCATTGAGGGAATCCTAAAAACATACAAAATCAATATGAGGATGAGGACACTTCACAAAGCAGCCTTTATAGAATACAGAAGTTGCACTGCGTCATACTAACCACATGGCAAAACTTAGTGAATACTACTAATCTTTGAGGTCCTAAAATATAATGGCAAACGAGTTGACCATTTTTATAAAAATAGCATTTTTCAAGCACAAAAATGGCCATAGTAATATTGTTGCGTGGACATGTGACCACTAGCCAAGTACCATGCACAAACATTCTTTAGAATTCAGATACAAACTTTAAAAGGGGTCCAAATCAGCCAAGTACCATACACAAACATTCTTGGATTGCAAGAGCTAACAACAACAATTCACATGTGCACAATTACTGGAACAAGTAACAAAACAGTACTTCGATGGAGATGGTGGCTGAGATCATTAAATACTTCTCGACTCAAACCAACATTTAGGAAGCCAACTTGATCCAACTGAAATTCACTAGAGTAACAAGTGGAAGGCATATCAAACTTCATCAATTTCCCTGAGGTACTTTTTAGTTACTAAAACTTTAAAATGGGTTATTGTTGATACATGGTCCCCATGTTGAGTTTTGATGATGACAACACGTTACTTATATTTAAGTTGAGTGTGCGGAGGACATGGTCCTGATAGACACAGGTGAGGAACAGGAACCGGACGCAGTGGGACTTGAAGTCAAGAACGAGTCAAAAATCAGTTGAGAAAAACATGGGAAGACGTTGAGGCTGACACACACGACTTGAAGAGACGTTGAGCTCGTGGAAAGATAACTAACCGAGTCAAGTTGTTGGAGATTTTCATGGGAAGAACATGGAGCTGAATGTTAGGAGTGGAGTAGTGGGCAACGTTCACTTGTAACAACCCCTATTTATATTCAAACGAGGAGCAGCTCATAGTGTGGCGAACCTACTGGAGAAATCAGTGGTGACACCCAACATCATAAAATAGTGCGCCAAAGTCTGGACCTTTTGAGACCGTGGACAATTCTGGAGGAATTGTTGGAAGGTATGCGTCTCTAAGGTTTCGACGTTTGATGATTAGTACGTGTGCAAGAAGTCTGGTGAATTGCAAGGCAACTGACGAGCTAGCGTGCAAGGATTTTTTGATCATCGGAGAATTGATTTTCAGAAGAAAGGAGCGTACAGCAAGTGAGTGCAAGGCAGAGGGACTTGTCCTAAGAGTCGCGATTGTGGGTTTTTAACCTACAGGCTAAGGTGACTGTTTTTGATAGTTAGAGATACTATTGTATAGACATTGAAACGTTTGTACAGTCTATTGATTAATAAAAACAATCATTAGACGAATTTCCGCTGCATTTATATTTTTAAGGTACAAGTACCTGCTAACTAGGTCTCAGTACCTTGGACCTTGTCTTGTCTCATGGGGATCCAAGAAGCAGAATTCAGTAGCTCTTTCCACAACCGAAGCTGAGTATGTTGCTGCAGGAGCATGTTGTGCACAACTCATTTGGTTAAGGAATCAGCTAAGTGATTTCAATCTCTACTTTGATCATATCCCTATTTACTGTGATAATACTAGTGCTATATGTGTAGCTAAGAATCCAGTACATCATAGTAGAATGAGACATATTGAGATTAAACATCATTTTATAAGGGATTGTGTAGAGAAGGGACTTGTTTCTATGGAGACTTGTAGGACTGAGGAACAAGTCGCGGACATATTCACCAAAGCTCTATGCAGGGAAACGTTCGAGAAGTTCAGGATGGCACTTGGTATGATTTCTACCTAGTGAGGTATCTCTAAACTTAACCCTCAATGATTGGTTAGAATAAGGGTAAGCATTGATACATGTATCCTATAGTATGTGAATTTGCCTATGTGTGAATAGAATGGTTGCATGCTTTACTTCTTGATTAAAGGTGAAATTGTCTTGTTTTTGCTTGGATTGTATTTGTTTCTTAGCCAAGTACCTTCCGGATCTTGATCCTCAGTAGCCTCATGAAGGAGGTGTACCCAGCCTCCTTAGCCAAATACTCAAAGGTACGTTTTGTGTGATTTTATGAGTGTTTGAATTGAAATTTCGCACTATAGACCCTTACGGTCAAGCCAAACCATCACAATGTCCCTTGTGGAGTTCATGATAAGGTCGGGGTACAGTATTCACTTGTTCAGGACAATGACCAGGTTTGACAGTTGAGCAGATTTAAAGGTATTTGTCTCAGTGGTTTAATGCTTGTCAGAAAAGGTGTCAAAGTCCTGCGCAGTCAATGGATTGATTGGGAGGTGGAGCTGAAGCAACAATGGGGGATGCAAAGGAGATTGCGGACCAGCCGACGGTCAAGGAACTGACTGTCTAAGGCATCCAATAAGCAAAGACGCTTATGGTTGCAGCAAGTTTGGAAGCGAATCTGGAGGTCACTAATCCGCTTACTGAAGTGGAAACTGTGAACCAGGAAGGTTCGGAGGAGGAACCAAGTCCTAAGAGAAGCGCCAAGGTAGTGGATGCTTCAGTGTCCTCGTTCAAAAAGCTCTGGAGGAGCTAGAAGGGATGAGGATGATGGCTACGTCACAAGTGGGTGGCTAGCAGTGGAACAATGGAGGTGAATTCGAAAAGAATGAAGCCTTGGAGGGTAATGACGGGGTCATGAACCTCGAGATCCCAGTTCCGACAAAAAGGAAGGCAACTAAGGAAAAGTTTACTGTAAAGCGAGTCTAGCCTTCACGCTCCTGTCTCTCAAAGAGGAAGAGGGAAAACAAGGAGGTCAAGGTTAAGGATGAGATAGAGTGTACGAGTCAGAGGTTCAGGAACCTCGTGATACAGAAAGGGTTGGATAAAGGACATGGGCAAAATGGAAGGAAAGTTTGTGGAAGGTAATGATGAGGACTCTGATAGATATGTGCCTCCTCCAGATGATTACCTGAAGGTAAGGTTGAATGAACTGGACATTGACATGGGTTATGTCAGGACAGAGTTGAGGAAGGTGTCCTCGGATTTGAGAGATCTGAAGAAGGAGTTCCAGGAACTCAAGGAGGTGGTACTCAAGGCAGTTCAGGACAGAGTCTGAATGCTTTCAGATCAGGTCAAAGTCTGATATAGTGAATGCCAGTACCCGGACCTTCATGAACTCACCCCATCCTTCCACCCCTACCAAAATTATCCCTTTTGTTGTTTGAACTTTTATGATTTCCCTTCCATGCAATTCAAGATAATTTGCTTTTAATTTCGAAGTTTATTGTGCAATTTATTTTGTTTGCATATTTGGCTATTCTATACTTGTGGTTTACTTGTTGATATGTTTACCTTGTTTGATGATGCCAAAAGGGGGAAGAAAGTTAAGGGGGTACTGATCTAGGGGGAATAGACCAAGTGTATGTTCTTGTTCTGATTACATGTTTCTGTGCATAGGTTTAGGGGGAATTGTTCTCACTTAGTTCTTTGGAGATAGTATGCTTATATCTACATTTGTGTTCTTTGTCTAAGTGTTTGTCATCATCAAAAAGGGGGAAATTGTTGATACATGGTCCCCATGTTGAGTTTTGATGATGACAACACGTTACTTATATTTAAGTTGAGTGTGCAGAGGACATGGTCCTGATAGACACAGGTGAGGAACAGGAACCGGACGCAGTGGGACTTGAAGTCAAGAACGAGTCAAAAATCAGTTGAGAAAAACATGGGAAGACGTTGAGGCTGACACACACGACTTGAAGAGACGTTGAGCTCGTGGAAAGATAACTAACCGAGTCAAGGTTGTTGGAGATTTTCATGGGAAGACATGGAGCTGAATGTTAGGAGTGGAGTAGTGGGCAACGTTCACTTGTAACAACCCCTATTTATATTCAAACGAGGAGCAACTCATAGTGTGGCGAACCTACTGGAGAAATCAGTGGTGACACCCAACATCATAAAAGAGTGCGCAAAAAGTCTGGACCTTTTGAGACCGTGGACAATTCTGGAGGAATTGTTGGAAGGTACGCGTCTCTAAGGTTTCGACGTTTGATGATTAGTACGTGTGCAAGAAGTCTGGTGAATTGCAAGGCAACTGACGAGCTAGCGTGCAAGGATTTTCTGATCATCGGAGAATTGATTTTCAGAAGAAAGGAGCGTACAGCAAGTGAGTGCAGGGCAGAGGAACTTGTCCTAAGAGTCGCGATTGTGGGTTTTTAACCTACAGGCTAAGGTGACTATTTTTGATAGTTAGAGATACTATTGTATAGACATTGAAACGTTTGTACAGTCTATTGATTAATAAAAACAATCATTAGACGAATTTCTGCTGCATTTATATTTCTGAGGTACAAGTACCTGCTAACTAGGTCTTAGTCCTTAACTAGTTCTAATAACATGGTAATTAAGTGTTGTTTTCCTACTTGCATATATCAGCACAATTGTACCTTCAGGGTCTTAACAGATGATGATTCATTTCAAGTTATGTTCAAGCTATAGAGTCAAGCAGTCAACTCACGATACAAGAAAATGCCTTGAAATCAAATCATAAAAAAAGAATGTAAAAAATAACAAGTAGACCTGATTGCATCTTTATCAGTAAAATTATTATTTTTTACAACCTATCAGAATGAGGGCACAGCTCAGCTCTCTGCATCAACTATAAATAAAAGTGGCAAACAACATTTACATAGGCAATTCATATACGTGAGCTGAGTGATTGTTGTTGCTTATCTTTCATACTTGTAAACTTTATAAAAATGCATATATCTGAATCACACACTTGACATTGTTTAAATTGGCATCTACCGAGAGCATATTTGCATAAAATGGAAGAACGTACACAACCTAGTACACACTGATTCCTCGTCAAGACGGCAATATTCCTGAACAAAACATATAGTAACAAAACTTCCACCAAGTATGAACAAGAGACAAACGTCAGCATCAACACCTCTCGGACAGCTCCTTTACCACCGTTTCTTTCCGCTTGCAGCGGATGTTAAGGGACTGGTGGATATTATGAAGCCGTCTACGTGGGGTGGCGGATTTCTTTGGGTTTTGTTCCTCCGTTGGCGCGGTCGCTGGTTCACCGTCCTTACCTTTCACCGCTTCCTCGTCACCGGTGTATCTTTGTAGTTCAACTTGTTCTGCTCCGTTTGTTCCTTACGGTTGTGTTCTCCTCCTACTGTTGGCGTCTTTCCGAGGTGGTGGTGTCCCAGCCTCTAGTGAGTTCGACTGTTGTGTTGGTGGCTGGTGGCCGAGTTGTCGGACTTCGATGGCTGGCCATTGTTCTCGTGCAACATCTCTGCTTTGCTTGGTGGTTTGTGTGGCGCCCCTGCTGGTGGCTGTTCTGCGTCAGAAGCGGCGACGGTTGATTCGGTCTGCTGTTTTTTGTCTGCTGGTTTCTCTGCTTCGGCGATCCTTGGCTTGGATTGCTACGCTCCGGTGTTCAGAAGCTTGGCCATTTTCCGTTTTGAGGCGTGGTGCTCTCGGTTGACGTCTGGCGGCGCAGCTGTTCTTAGCTGGCTGCTAGGCTTTCGGTGAGTGCTCTGTCCGCTTGGTTTGCTTGCACGTGGCTTTGCTGGCCCTTGCTGTCACGTGGCTCCCTTATTTCCCGATCTGCTGTCACGTGGCTCCCTTATCTCCCAGTCTCTGTCACGTGGCTCCCTTATCTCGGTCAACACTTGGGTCCCAATCTTATCCACCACTTGTTGTCACGTGGTCTGTCTTCATGGCATGTTCATCATTTGTGTTTCAACACATGGCTTGAGTTGCTGAGTTCCCACGTGTCCTGCTCTGTTGCCCTGCTTTCGGTTCAGATAATTGATCCTGCTTGGTTCAATTATTCCTTTTGAACCCAGTTTTTAGTCCACCCTTGCTCCTCTTCCGAGAATATATTTTCTAAAGTCAACAGTCGCCATCTTTTATTATCACGGAGTTTTCGGCAGATGATCAGTATGGACGTACTTTAATTTTCAATCTGTTACACATTCTTTGTACGTACCGAGGCAAAGTACTCGGTTTAGTCCTTATTTTACTCTTCTATTTCTCTAGACTAGCCTGGGTCAGACTAACTTCAGTTAGCCTTTAAGTCCTCGGATTGTACCTTTAGCCTTTGACTTTTAATCAAAAAAAAAAAACTCACATTCATAAGAATGATGCGTAAATGGATTTTAGCAGAATTGTTATAGTATACCTATTCTAATGATTATTTAATCAATCAATGCACCAGCATTACAGTTAAATTATTCCATTGTACCTTGTTGTGTGGATATTGTCTGCCACCAAATAAACCAATATGGCTGACAACAATTCTGTGGGAATCAAGCAGCACAGCAATGAAACATTTACAATCAGATGTTCCTCCATCCAGCCCATTATGGCATGGCGAATGGTGGAGGAACTGATTGAAACACCCACATATTAGTATAGAATCTCTCAGGCAGACATGGTGTGGGTGGGGTAAAGGGTAAAACAGAAAAAAACATGTCCCCTTCCAGTGAAATTGAATTCCCTGCTCGAAACCCCAACAATATTTCACGCTCTTCTCTTGCAAAGTTTCTTTAGGAGCATCCCCTTTCTTCAGTTTGTCAGTAATATCAGCCTCCTCAATTGCATCGACAAGCTCGTCACCTGCAGGCTCATCTGGTTTTTTCTTCCTAAGCTTACATTTTTTTAGTGGAGCTTCATTAGTTACTTCTACCTTCGCACCATCCAGCACATCCATCTCATCTTTTTGAAAAGTTTCCTGCTCAGTCTCAAACTCCACAGTTTCCTCCTTATTCTCACTCTCATTCCCCAACTCTTTAACATTCTTTTGCTTCTTCTTCTTTTTCTTCAACTCCAAAAAGTCTTGATATTGATCCACATCACCGTCAATCCCACCAAACCCACCAAAAATATCATTCAAAATATCATCCACTCCTTCAGACGCCCCTTTCTTCACCTTCAACTTCTTAGCTAGCATTCTCTCTTGCTTCAAATCATACTCTGCAGCTAACACATCCCGCTTCTTATCCTCCTCTAGATACTCCTCCAAAATACTCTTCTTCCTTTTCACACCCTTATCTTTCTTCACCACCTCTTTCCCTTCCTCCTCCTTTCTTCGCTTCAAAACATTCTCCACCTTCTCTTCTTCCACAATGTCCACACCAATATAATCACTCATCTCTGCATCTATATCCTCCTGATTACCTCCCTTCCCTATATTCTGCAATCCAAAAATAAGTAAACAACCCATCTGAATAATCCAATTAAATAATCCAAATTCCTAAACACCAAAAAAAACTAACTTTACTCTTCTGCAGCCAGGATTGTAGCCTCCTCTCATTCTTCTCCTGCCTCTTTTTCTTCCTTACCTCCTTCCTCAATACACGTTTGATCTCTGCCATACAAAAATTAATTAACAGAAAACACACTACGAAAAACTAAATCACATATAAACCCTAAATTCAAACTCAAAAAGGAGAATGGAGAGTTACCCATATTGAGGGGTTTGTTTTGATTTGGAGCGAGTGACAGACAGAACAAAAAAGGTTGAGCGGAGCAGCGGTTCTGTTCTACGGCGGCTAGTTTAAGCCGGCTACGACGGTCTGAGCTGCTTGGAAACTACTAAAAGAAGATGCTAAGGGCGTCTCGTCTGGATCGTCTTAGAGAACGTCTTCAAACTTTCACTCAGACTCAAATCGGAAGTTAGACGCAGCGCTGCTTCAGTTGTCGGCGTCCTTTCGGTATTTAGGGTCTGTCGCGGTAAACTTAATTTGTTAGTAATATATTGGGTTAATCGCAATAAACCACTATTATAATATGGTGTTTTGCAGTAAACCATCATTAAATTTTTTTCAAAACGAATATATTATAACATCGCCGTTAACACAAAACCACCAATTTAACTATTCCGTTAAAAATCGTCGTTAAAAATTTGCGAAAATCAAATTATACTTTTCCTATTTCTAATCTCACCCCTAATCAAACCCTATCCCATTAAATCTAATTTTATTAATTGCAACTTCCACAAATCTCAAAACGCCTTCAAAATCCAACCAGTCAAAATCCCCAAATCGAGCCAACAGAGTGTGGTCTGTTGGTGAGGGACCTGACAAAGGAACTTCGAACCCTGGCCTCACCAAATTTCCTCAGATTTTTCTGGGGCTTCATTCCTCCCGTCTGCGCGCGTGGAGGCTGTTTATTCTTCCTGCCTGTGCGTGGAAGCTGTTGATTTGATGCTCTATGCATGTAATTGCTTGGATATTGATGGATGATTGAAGTTTCATTGGTGGTAGTGCCTAGATGGCTTGTGCGTTTAAAGCATTAGTTGTATTAGATGAATATGTAATATCTTGTACTCAATTGTAAACCCACCCATCAAAAAAAAATCCCCAAATCGAAGAATCAAATCAAACCCTACTCTCCAATTCGGCAATTTCTCCAACTCGAGCGCTACGAGGAAATGGTGGAATTCATGGAACGCGTCTCCAACTCGATCGACTCCGATGAACCCACCGTCGAAGAGCGCAAATTCATCGGCCATCACACTGAACCCTAACTGGACTGAATCTCACAACCCTCCGAAATCCTACGAAACCCTAAATTCAATTGCGCGACAGATCGAAAACCCTACACGATGGATTGCGTTGACCGATGTCGGAAGGAAGTGGGGTTTCTGTGTTTGTGTTGCTTGATTTATGTTGCGTTGACCGATGTCGGAAGGAAGTGGGGTTGCTTGATCGAAAACCCTATTCGATGGATTGCGTTTACCGATGGATTGGTTTCTGGGTTTCAATACTTTAATTTATGTTGCTTAATTTATGGGATAGGGTTTGATTAGGGGTGAAATTAGAAATAGGAAAAGTCTAATTTGATTTTTGTAGATTTTTAATGGCAGTTTTTAACGGAATAGTTAAATTGGTGGTTTTGTGTTAATGGCGATGTTATAATACACTTGTTTCGAAAGAAAAATTTATAATGATGATTTACTGCAAAATATCATATTATAGTGGTTGTTTACTGCAATTAACCCTAATATCTTTAATTGTTAGTAAACCTTCTAGATTGCTACTACTTATCGACGAATACTAACAGGGTGTTTGGTTCGGGCCCAGAGATGATAACGTTAATTTATTTGGTATTGAATATTGATCATTCTGAAATATGTCTGATGCCAAACCAATTCCTTTCAAAAGAGAACCTCACATTCAGTTATCTTACTCTGAACATAATGAGTATGTCAGTCCAGAATATCCTTTAAGGATGGATGTTACATTGCCTATTCGATAGTTTTATGTCAACTATGTTCCTATGCTAATATGTTTTTTGTTGGCATTTGTGTTGACACCCTTTGATACAAGCAAAAACGTTGAATTCACAGATACAAGTCGAATTATTTGATGGATGAACATGTCACTATTTGAGAGGTTACGAACTTACTAAGACTTGAATGATTCGACAGAGAAATTAATATGAAACTCTTCTCCTTGTTCCAAATTTGCTACTTGCGAACGTTCTGTTATTGCTGCTTAGGACTTTTAAATTAGAAAAACTGCTCATTACGCATTTGCAGAAGCCCCTGATTGTCTAGCCATCTGAAAAAGAGACATTCGATTAGAAACAAAAGTTATTGATGAGTATAAGCTACAAACGGAAATTGCTTGGGAAAGGAACCTGGAAGTAACTTTCGAGCTTCTTCCTCAAAACTGCTAGTTCTTGTTTCATGCGTTGGAACGAACGCATGCATCTACAAAGAAGAAGAGATGGACAGATGTGTGAGATACTATATAGTATGTGAGAAAGCAAATAAAGAACAACTTTGATAAATATTGTAATCATTTATCAATGGATCAAGCCACAAGTTGTGTATTATATTATTAGTATTTTAAGTGACTACTTTTGCGAGTTTTTCTTTGAAAAGGGAAAGCTGGTGGTGGCAAAAGTGTATTTGATTTGGCTTAGAGCTATGTACAAAGGACTTAAGTCATACCCTTCAGCATTTCCAGACATGCAGTATTCTCTGAGCTGGGTGCACTCATTCTTCACCTTTCTAGCACCAATGCTGCAAATATTAACCCAATAAAGTTCAGTGTACTCAGCAAAACCGATAACCCAAGTTTCTCACATTGATGCTAAATTGCTAACCCAGAGATAATTTTCCAGGTTCAAATTTTTTAATACACTACTAACCTTGAACAACTTCCCTTGAACTGATGTACAAGATCCTCCAGCCTGTTAAAGTTTACAGGTCGACTGTCCCTGCACACAGAGATGGTAGTTCAGAAAGGTAAATTGCATTGGATTTATTTTGGTTCAATGTGCATTTCCTGGAACTTACAGTGTGTGTTCTATGTTATTGATAAGCCGAACTGAGTCACTATAGAACAATGTCACACATTCCTCTACAAAGCTGGGATTAGCGTCATCTTGAAGATCCTCCAACTGAACAAACTGGTCATCAAGAAATCCCTGAAATACAAAGCAAATCTTAGTGCATATGATCGCGATCTATTGCTTGAAGTTAAAGTATCCATTAGAGTGTAGTTGGATCCTACAGGTTTACTTTACAACTTGCAATATAACTTGTCATCTGAAGAAAGAATGCCGCAACTCTATGTTTCCCGACAATTGAACATGGCATACCCCACAAACCATTCATTTAACTTCTTCTTTAAACCCCACTGATAAAACTACTAAACTATGAAGTCCAGCAACTTTTGGTCGAAAAGGTAAATTTTAATATAGCTTCTTGATACATCAGATAAAATCCTCTTTCTGTCAAATTTGTTTACTACATAGTACTTTTCATAGTCTGATCTTCACCACTCAGCATGCTATCATAGTATTAGGGATTACAGAAACCAGACAAAATGAAAGACAATCTGGGGTAGTAAATTACCAAGGTAAAGTGGACATACCTGATCAAAGAGGGACTTCCTAATGTTTAAAGCCTGACGCTGTAATTGACTTCTGCTCATCTTGATGGTAAGAAGTTAGCCAAGATGGTGAAGTAGACACTTGCTAACAATTTACAGAGGAAAATTGAGTGTAAGATGTAATGAAGAAAACAAATAGGTTGTTGTCTATGGCAATAAATGATACTGTTTTATAACAACCCAGCCAAGATATATATAGTGGAAAAACATAAGAGTGGGCAGAACATATCATTCCTTTTCAAGTGTACCTATCCAGTTTGTGAACAAAAGAATGAATGCACGGAGATTCTGAAGCCAACTTATTCTAATCTACAAACTTTAACTGAATTTTCTTATCACAGTTCTATGTAATATTTGGTAACGGTTACAGTCGCATTATTTCTGGTATCACACACCGGAATAAGTTAGTTACATCACACCTACTAGTTCAAATTACAATCATTACTGGGCAAAACTTTAGGAAGTTAAAACCAAAGAGGCAGAACTTATAGGTAATGTGCAGATTATGTTACTTTCAGTTGTCGTCAATTCTCGCGGAACTAACCAAAACTACAAATAAGAGTAGGGTTTAGTTCTAATACAAATGCAATTGTTTCAAATTGAGGTAAATTTATGAAACATGCATTTATACTCTTCAATATAAGGGTGTGATGGTGTCAGTCTGTGATCATAATTATTGGGAATCATGAAGAGACAAGGAATTTAAACGTGTCCTAAAGAATGTTCCAGACAACATTGCTCCATAAAGATCCTTGCCACCCAACAGCCTTAAAAGCCGTTCATGCATTTGTGGCTATAGTTATAAATGTTAAATTTACTTAAGCTCATCCCTAGTGTGTGTGGTTTGGCTTTAGAGCATCGTTATCAAGTTTAACTACTTAAAGGAATAAAGAAACAGAGATAATCTGAACAAAGTAAAAGTATTAATGCCTGCTTTGGACATGAGACAGCAATCGAGGCACATGGCAAAACAAGCAAGGCTTCCGAAAAATGTGTGCTGCTCACAACTTATTCTCTTTTAGGGGTTCAGAATCTCAGATTGCACTGCAAAAAGAAACCAGCTAATCAAAAGATGCCTTCAACCCAAAGAGTTATCTTAACAGTGTTACAAAATTAATAAACACAGCAAGCCACACTATTAGCAAGAATAAGTGACTTACGACAACAAGGTGAAACACTGAAACTAGCACAACATCTTTGGTCAAGTAATGCACAGTAGATAAATTCATAAATAGCATTTTCAGCACGCCATTGCTTATCAAAGACAAATTATATCCACTAGATTTGAAGATATGTGGGTGACAGGGTTCGAACTTCGAATAAACCCCTTTGAAATTACTCATGCAAGGACATCTTGTTGCGAGAGCACTGAAACGAACTTTAACCAAAAGAGTTATGACACTATCAAACGCAACTTTAACCATAATCCCTTGAAGCTCATAATCAAATGAAGAGCATTTAGCCATTTTAAGTTAGAAAATAACATATTTTACAGACAGACTCCCAAATAAAATTAGAATGTACATCAAGTGGACTGATAATGTAAAAAAGACTTCCTCAAAGTTCAAATATTGAGGTCTACGATACCCTTTGAATTATGGCACTTAAAATTTAAATATACGCTCTACTAGTTGACAGCACCACAGCCAAGGGCAATTAAACCAAATGCTAATCCATGAAAAGATTCAGATTATTTGACAAAGCCGAGATACTAATGTCTAAGTGCACCAAGTAAACATATATTTTGGAAACGGTAATATTGAAGATGGAGGGTGGTCATTTAGCCGCTTACTGATAGCTGAATGAATTTAAATTATACTAGAAGTTTTAGTTTGCAAGCAATTTAAGCTAAATGATACTAGCAACCTGAACACAGAAAGTAGACAAATATCTCACAAGTGATGCCCCATGCAACATTTGGTTTTACCTTTAATTAAGCAGAAAGGTCCCTACTGCATCTGATGTCTTTGTTCACCCTCTGCACAAATATCATCAGCTAAAAGGAGCTAGAACAAATGCTGCAGCTAGATATATTCCTTTGCTACCCACTCACGAGAAACAGCAAGCGGATGAAAAAAGTATGTAACAATTCGGGTCACCATTGCAATCCCTATCTCTCGCATTGTTTTGCATATGCTTCGTCATATCTTTTCCTTTCTGAGAGAAGAGAAAGTGACATGCCAGTGTCAGTGTACTGAGATTAGAATATGGAATCTGCTATCATTTACGACATATTCTCCCTTTCTGTCAAAATCTATATCATGATAAGAAGCCCACTCTGGACATGATAAACATAAACATGCATGAAGGATTGAAGATCTTTTAAAAAGTAATCATGCCGAGATTAATGATAAACATTCAGCAAAATATTATAATCAGCTCGCACTTATGCCACGAGTCAATGTTTCACACAAATATGACTTCCTCTTTAATGCTTTTCAACATAATAGTAATACACCTGCCACACTACATAATGAATGTTTGTATTCACAGTAATCAGCAAATGATTTTTATAGTAACTAGTAGAATAAGATCAAAATGGTCTAAGCTTTATTCATCAATAGGCTTAAAACAATAAAACTCTCAACTGAAACTATGTTCAGATAGATTTAATCGATACTATTAATCAGTTTGTATTTCCTTAAACAGGTATTCATACCGTTTATTCATTGTTATGGAATTTCATTCATCAATAAGTTCCTTGTAACTAGATAAGAATTTGGCAGAGATGAAATAAGAGCCCTAAATCAGAATCAGTGGTTAAAGGTGAGTATCATAATCCACTTGTCAGGATGTGGGAAGTTGTAGCTGCATAAAAACATTCGAGGTCCCCTCAGAAAACAACATACTCTCTTCAGAATATGCTCATATGCGTAAAAAATAGTTTGCAGGCAGTACTCAATCATTTAAAAAGAACGGTTGCTGTCAAACTACTCCTTTTTCATAACCTTTTTTCTCAGTATTGATTCTCCTCACCATGCAAATTGTCTGACAGACGCGTCTACTGAACTTGCACCACATGTACCCTTCTCCACTGAAACAATCTGTACAAAATCAAAAAATCAATATTTGAACCTGAAGCCTCATTAACCATTTACATCATGGCAAAACTTATTTTTATAGAGACTTGTACGAAATAGCAAGCACAATGATAGCTTGGAACAACGCATAACCTGTCCAAACAACATTGGACATTGAGGAAAACACAAGGGGCACTTTAGGAGTACGAAGGTTTACAAAATTATAAGGTTTTACGAGCAAAGGAGATAACGAGTTCAAAACAGAAATTAACAATGTCCATCCAGTTCACACTCAATGCAAAATTACACATTGTCAATCTCTAGTTGCAATGTGTAAAGCAGGATACCGAAACCTCAGCAGAGTAACACATGCTACTACATGTATCTAAACTCTTCCTAAAACTGCATGCAAAAAGGAGTCCATCCCAACTAGTAAAACAGTTACCAGCCTAGTTGCCCTGAGTCCCACCTTGCCTTGTAGTCTTTCAGACATTTCATCAAGCAACATATATGCATTGGGACAAACATACTTGTCGATAAATTACTCTAAATCGCACATGTCAAGTATAAAAGTCATACGGTGGTTAGATAGTGGAGGGGCAGATCTGGTCTCTATACGAAGACTAGTTCAATTTTCACAAAGGATTCGAGACACTCTCCACCTGCCGCGGCTTCTCTATGACGCTATATCAGCTGCGGGCAGCCTCAATTTTCTAGAAATGGCCCATATATAAATAAAGAGTGCTCATTTATATTTCTATTTTTAAATTACATTCGTAAAACAATATTTCAATGAGTGTTGTGAAATCCGACCTGGTAGTCGACCCGGCTATGTCACTTGGTCATTGGGTTAGAAGGTCAATCCGAGTCGACCTTGGGTTAATGCTTATATCAATAATATAATATTTAAATGTATATACAAATTCAAAAGTATATTTATCAATTTTAATTCTCATAAAATGTTAAGAAAATGAATTCAAAAGTATATTTATCAATTTTAATTCTCATTAAGTGTTAAGTAAAGAATTAGGTCGGGTGGTTAGAGTTTCCAGAGCATTGAAAGGGGTCTAGGGTTCGAACCTTAACGTAGGAGATTTTTGGAAATTTAGTGGATGAGATGGACAGTGCAGGTGTGACCTCACAAATGTAAATTAACAATGTTGATGTATTTGAGCGCTCCTGTATAAATTCAATATCCCAAATGCCCCATTTTGTATAAAATATTTCTCAAATGTCTAATCGTTAAATGAGTTTGAGTAGAAATCAGGTGAAATCACTATGTATGTTATAAACTATGAACATATCCATGCCCTACATCTATAAAATCTTACGGTTTCAAAATTGGGTCAAATTTTAATTCGAAAAAACATATTTAATGATTAAATTTAATTCTTAAATCAAACAAAAGGGCATATTAGGAAAGTAAATAATCTAAAACTTTTAGACTAAAAGAACCGATTAACAAAAGTTATGGGATTGAGATATTCCATTCTTAAACCTCCCGTTTCAAATTCAACACCAAATCAACCAAATTGTACGTCGTGGATTTATGTTCTTTCTGAAAAATTAATCGAATCGTTGTAAGGAGGCTAGCCAACGGAGACTATCTTTAGATAGATTGAATTCGGTGAGGTCGCGATTCTTATTTGAATATAAGTTGAACTACAAGTTAAATCAGCATAGATTCCGATGTATCTAACAATTTTTGCTTACAATTGCAGATCAAGCGCATCTATCATATATATACTCGACATTATTTTTTGAACCATACATCTCAATAATTCAGATGATGTATGATTCATAAGTTTACGAAAGATGATTCATGAAGCATGATTCATTGGTTTGAACCATAATCCAGATGACAATCGTAAGATGATGTAAGATTAATAAATTTACAAAGGATGTTCCGTGAACCATGCTTCATTTATTTCTGAACCATAGCTACAATGTTAAAATGGTGTATGATTCATAAATGCATAAATGATGATTCATGAATTATGATTCATTGGTTTTTGAACCATAATATGATTCATAAAATTATAAAGATTGGTTTATGAACCATGTTTCATTAATTAGTGAATCATACGTCTGTTAGACAATTAAATACAATTACGAATCAAGTTTCATACCTACGAATCAATTACGATTCAAGTTTCATTAATTCACAATCAAAGGTATTTTTTGAAAAAAACAAACGAAACACGCTTTATTTTCCTAAATATGTGGTGAATAATTCAAAATTTAAATTGTCAGTTGCCATAATTTAAGGAATGGGTTATAGAAATCCTCAATGAAAATATTCGAATATTGAATCGTAATTAAACAGTTACCATTATTTAGGGGATGAAATTTAATGTTTAATATTTGAAGAATATTTAAGATGTTATATTACGGGTTTACCCTTTCAGCAATTAAAAATAATATCTTTCCCATTAAATAGAAACCGCTTGATTAAAATATATGGATGGTCGAGATTTGTTTGCAGTTTTTATAAAAACTGCTTCTTTTCATTTGATCCTTTACCAATGAGTTTTGGTTGTTATCTGAATTCCTAAATTAATGCTAAATACAGTTTTAAGAATACCATATTATTTCCCATTAGGTGTTAGTTCGATTGGTAAGAGCCAAAGTCATAAATGTCATTACCGGAGTCAATCCGAGTTTGATTCCTGATGGAGGCAGGACAGGGTATCTATGGGGTAGAGTATAGGAGAATAATATAATTAGCTTGAGAATGAATTTAAATAAAAAATACTATATTACTAAAAATATATAACAATCTATTTATTCAAAAACCGCATTTATTACAAATCGAATGAATCGTTGATTATCCTACTTGAATGTTTAATCACACGCCCAATCAACAGTCTTTTTGAAAACCAAACTCTATTAATGTTGTGCAAATCTAGTCAAATAAACTCTTTTTTATTTATTGTGTTTACTGAATGTATGATGCTGCCCTCGAACGAAATCAGCTCATACAACAATCTGTAACAAAATTTAGCATAAGAGATCTGCACACAAGGTTTACTCTGGTATCTTAGCAATACTCTGGTGGCTAGACTAATCCAACAAACACAAACTTTATTGATGATAGAAGAGGAAGGATGATACAACAAACCCTAGCTACTACTCCAACTATTGCTCTCACACTTGAACAACATACACTGCAGGGTGAAGGCGCAACACTACAGAAAAGTAGGGATGCACAAAAATGGTCCGGACCGGGAACCCGGACCGGACCGGATTTTCTCGGTTCGGGCCAAGACCGGACCGGAATATTTCGGGTCGGATCGGTCTTCGGGTCATGAATTTTAGAAATTTTCGGGTCACGACCCGGACCGGGACCGGATTTTTATTTAAAATTACACTAAAATGATCCGGGTCGACCCGGACCGGACCGGGACCGGACCGAAATTTCACGGGTCGGGTCGGTCCTCGGGTCACCCATTGAATAAAATCCGGGTCATCGGGTCAACCCGGACCGGGTCAATCCGGGTCGGGTCGGTCCGGGTCGACCCGGATGTGCATCCTTACAGAAAAGGACAAACGCGCACCTAAAGCAGTCCAACTAATTTGAACCTTTTGCTATTTGCAAATTTGGCCCAGAACTTTATGTGAATTATAGACTAGTCCCTGTGACAAAACAAACAAATAAATTCAAATTTAGCAGCTTTTTTGTCTTCAATCAATCTCTGATTTAATCTTTTTGAAATTAGATCATGTAGGCACAAAAATTTCAATCTCCACCTTGACTGCTTGATCAACTCTTCGCATCTCTGTAACATAAAAGATGCTCACAAACGTCTTGAGCTTAGTCTTTCAGAACAATATCCAAAGTTCTAGGCATTTTTCAAAGTTTTCAACAGGAATTGTTTTTGTAAAAGCATCACTTCCATTTTCCAGAGTTGATATCTTAACCAGCTTCACTTCTCCTGATTATTTGATCATTCTCACAAAGTGAAGCCTCACATCAATTGCTTTTATCTCCCATGAGAAAAGCTGATGCTTTAAGAGGTGAATGCCTCCTTGACTTTCACAGAAAATATTAACATTATTCTGCACAAATCTTAACTTAGTCACTACCCCTCTCATCTATAAGCTTCTTTAATTACTTCAGTGATAGCCATATATTCATCCTCTGTTGTTGATGAAGCCACAACAAATTTTAAACAAGTCTTCCAGTTCTCAGCAATTACAAACATTGTGAACGCATAGCCAGTTTGAGACTTTCTAGTGTCTTAACTTCCTGCAAAACCTGAGTCTGCATAACCCACTACCAATTCTCCACCCGGTTTAGAATTCCCAAACAACAAACCTTTCTCAAGGTATCAACTAGGTATAGGTAAATAGAGATTGTATCATATGGATCTATTATTTTTGGTGGACTCGTGACTCCACTTTGCATCCGCTGATTGCATTTTCTCAATGCATCTGATTATGCCAACACATTAATAAGATAGTGAGTTGCACATGATTGATGGAGCATATTTATACGATCCATCATTGTCTATTTCCATTGTTCTTTTGTGCTTTATTTGTGAAATATTACCTTTTCATAATGTTTTGCGTTTCAGGCATATTTGGAGTGCAATGGAGATTTTACATGCTTATGGAGCGATTCTAGACGAATTCGGAGACGACTTGACGGTTTGAAAGGATTTAAATCGGTGATTACTAAGTTTGATCTAACGCACCCCTGGGCACCCAACATTTGAGAATCACAGGTATTGTCGAGCCAACGACGTTAAACCAGTGCGCTTATCAGGAGGCAACCCGAGTGTATTCAGCTAGATTTTTATTCTCTTTAGTTCTTTTATTTTATATTTGATGTGGTATGGTGTTTAGTGCACTTATAGTGCATGTATTATCTTATTCTCAGGTGTTCAGAGCTGATTTTGGTGATATGTCTTGAGGGGATCGCGGACGGTAAAGGATTTATATCCGCGATTATGAATTTTCAAAATTCTTTAGGGTTCGCGGTAATTGATTCTTAAGGGTCCGCGGTAGCTGTTGTTGAGCGAGCTTTCGATAAAAAATTGGGAAATCAAGCATTTGTGCAAGCTTTTCAATCACCAACACCTAAGGATCATTAGAGGAGTTCACTTGTTCCTAGGGATGCACAAATTTGGCTTGGACCGAAAACCGGACCGGACCGGTAAATTACGGGTC
Source organism: Sedum album (assembly GCA_006409495.1). Taxonomy (NCBI): domain Eukaryota; kingdom Viridiplantae; phylum Streptophyta; class Magnoliopsida; order Saxifragales; family Crassulaceae; genus Sedum; species Sedum album. Next base: position 33,427 of record QZGG01000931.1, read on the forward strand.
GGTCCACACCCGGACCGGTACCGGTCCGGTCTACGGTCCAAAATTTTTGGGATTTACGGATTCCGGTCCGGTCCGGTCCAGACCGGAAATTTTACGGTTCGGACCGGAAAGGACTGTAAAATACTGAATTAATTAAAATTAAAAAATATATTAAAACACTCAAACTCGACTCGACCTCGATTAGAGCTCGATCGAACTCAACTCAAGCTCGGTTAGAGCTCGAATTAAACCCAAAGGGGTTGATTTCAAACCAAGCTCGAACTCGAGCTCAGAAGATTTGAGTTTTCAAAGTGAATGGGTTGATTTTTATTTAGAGTCTCTCATGATTCGTTTTGATCAATGGGCGATGTGGGATCATGATCCGCGGACCCTTAAGGATTATTTCCGCGGACCCTTAAGAATTAAATTGGATATCTAAATTAATTTAAAAATATATTGAAATTACGGTCCAATCCGGTCCGATCCGGACCAGACCGTAATTGGACCGGACCGAAACGGTCCCGGTCCGGTCTACGGTCCTTACTTCCCCAATTTTCCGGTCTACCGGTCCGGTCCGGTCCAACCTATTCCGGTCCGGTCCGGTCCGGACCGGTTGTGCATCCCTACTTGTTCCCATATCACATCAATTTTTAGCATTTTATTTTGTTAGAGTTTGTGTACCTTTCTCCATTCTTGTTGTATGTTATGCCGTGAGGACACGTCATATTCCAAGTGTGGAGGAGGGAAGTATGTTAGTTGAGTGTTTATTTTTATTATTTTATGAGTCGAAGAGGAGAGCTATCATTTTATGTTGTGATGAAATGCTGATTTTATGAGTGATGTTCTGTGACTTTTTGATATATCTGCGTGCATGAAATATGATATTTCGTGATACTTGTGCTTGATGATATAAATGCTTTTGAGTTGAGATATCTGGTGATGTGGAGTTGATAGAAAATGTCCTAGAGAGATTTGACATTCATTCTGATATTTGCATGAATAATTGCGCTATATGTTGAGTTGATTTTGTGGCATTCTGAAGTGTGAAAAAGATTGTCTAATCTCTTGTCTGAGTAACCGAGAAAAGAGATGAGCGACCTCATCTTGACTCGCGTAAAAAGGACAAGATGAGAAGTGAAAATCTATGTGTGGATAGTTCATTGGCAACGAATGTTTTTGTTTTATATTGGTTATTGACTAGTGTCGGGGTTAGGAAGAAAACCAAGACACTTCCCACTTGAGCACTTGCTTTAACTAATGGCACAAGCCAAAATAAGGCAAGCCAATAAAAAAGGAAAAAAAAGAATGAATAAAATTTCGTTGTTGCCAGTGAATTGTTCTAAATAGTATGTTTCGGATGCAATATTAAAAATTCAACTGTTACTGCGGTTAGGATTGTGAACAGAAGAATGAAGTTAGGAATCGTAAAAGGGCTATCTCCACATTATGCATTGATATCTTGACTTGAGTATTATGTATCGTTGAGTGCAGATTGAACATTATTGATGATGAGTGTACGTGATGTTGATGGAATGATTAGATAGAATATCACAAGTTGGATTGTCATGTAGTCACAATATACTTTGATTGGTTCGAATCTGTAGTCTAGAATTTTATTTGTTCGGGACGAACAAGGATAAGTGTGTGGGAGTTTGATGGAGCGTATTTATACGATCCATCATTGTCTTATTTCCATTGTTCTTATGTGCTTTATTTGTGAAATATTACATTTTCGTAGTGTTTTGCGTTTCAGGCATATTTGGAGTGTTGGAGATTTTACATGCTTATGAAGCGTTTCTAGACGAATTCGGAGCACGAAAACGAAGAAAGAGCTGGATGACATCATGGTGACGTCAGCAATAGATGCTGAAGAATTATTTCCGCGGACAGTGAAGAATTAATTTAATTCTTAAGGGTCCGCGATATATATTCCTTAAGGGACCGCGGATCTGTCTGGCCCAGTCCAATTCAGAAATTTCAGCAGCATTATAAATATGGTGTTGACCCTAATTCATAGGAAAGCCAAGACGGCCACTAGCAATGTTTTCTTTTTCGAACTCAATTTTAGAGAAATGTTTTGCAGTAGTAGCTAATTCCGTAGTTGCAACATTGTATGAGACCATTGAATAGCATGTTTTAATTTAGTGAATTCTGTTCTTGTTATGTATTGCATGCTTTGTTATTTGCTTGACCTAGCCTAGCGGTGAAATTAGGTTTATATCAATTGCATGATACTTAATTGAATTGTCATAGTAGCAAAGCCTAGCGGTGGAACTATTGTGGTGATTTGATTAAGTAATTGTTACATCTTTTTGAGACTCTAGCGGATAATAGAAGATAGAACTAGAATTAGGTAACAACCCTAGCAGGACTATCTAACTAGAACAATTATATTTTACTAGATTGATGTATGTCTGGTCTATGTTTACTGGTTGCAATGAGATTCCCCGAACTGTGTTTTTCTTTTATTAGTAAAACCTTTTAGTTATAGCTTACAAACAAACCTTAAAAACCCCCTGATAAGAGTAGGATTAGTTAGTAGCATAACTCTTAGACTAAATTACTTTGCTTTGGCTTCGACCCTGCTTACTACTATACTTGTTTTAAGTAGGATTATAAATTTAGATTTGAAGTGCACAACGACGCGTTGTCAATGGTTTGCAAGTAACTTTGCACATGACAAGTGCAATGACATGGTGCAATCTTGTGTATTGATATAATACAATCAACGGTTACAAAGTGGGATTCACGAGTCCATCAAAATAAATGAATCCACATGATACAACCTCTAGTTAAATATGATGAAATAAAACAAGATTTAGGAGTTATACGAAACTTACTTTGCATCCTTTGATTGCATTTAATCAATGATTGAGATTGCACCACATCATTGAATTTGTCATGTGCATGTCATGTACAAAACATGTGCAACTCACGTGCTTTATTAATGTGTTGGCACAATTTGGTGCGTTGGTCAAATGCAATCAATGAATATAAAAGTGAGTTCCACGAATCACCAAAATAAATGGATCTACATGAAAAAATCTCCTTATAATTATCCTTATGATAAGATGTTTATAATATTCATTGTTACGTAGGATGCACAACCGCTTCAGATTGGATCGGATCGGATCTTGGAAAATACGTTACGGTCTAGGTTCGGACAATAACCTCATAATTTATTATATCATTTCATTTTAAATTTAGTAAACTAATTTCAAAAATCTGATTAATATTTTTAAATTGCATTCAAAATATATTTTATTTTTATGTAAGGGGTTAGGTTATAAAATGAAACGGATTTGTTAGGTTATAAAATAAAACGAAATCTTAACAGCTGGTTTAGTATAATGGATTTAATCATTAAATATATTATTTTTAATAACCATAAGGGACATTCGTAACTGATTCATTAGAAATATATTCAAAATATTTCATAATTATCTCATCCTTAAATATTGGTAAATGGTAACCGATTGATAACTTTTGATTTTTTGAATTAATTAGATTATCTTTTCAAAATTATCTCATCCATAATTACCGTCCTAATTCTAAATATAGCAGTTTTGATAGTTGACCTTACTAAATTGAAGTTATCATTAATTGTAATTCATATATTCAATATCAAAATAGAATAGCGTATATAAATCCGAAATCATAACATTAATTATATCTGGTTCAACATTTGGTACCAAATGGTTCATGAACTGATTTACGTCAAATCATGAACTAACTTATAATAGAGCAAAGTTTCAAATAAATATGTTTTGATTCAGTATTTACTATCATGTATTAATTAATTAGTTGTTTAGTGCACATTTATGTGCATATCAATTGAAATAATAATATATTCTATATTAATTTTAATACGTTATTCAAATATGTAATCAACCTATGTAATAAAGTAAATAAAAAAGTAGTCAGGGTAAATTAGGAAAAGAAAATGTGGTTTCAAAGGTTCGTCAATATACCTTTTTGCACTTTATATATTGAATAGATATAATAAGAAATTGTTTGGTTCAACATTTGGTACCAAATGGTTCATGAACCGATTTACATCAAATCATGAACCAACTTAGTACAGAGCACTGTTTCAAAAATTTATATTTTATTGGTTAAGTATTTAGAATAATGAACCGATAGCTAGTAGATTGTTGCCAACATCTGCATCTTGCGCACTTCTTGTTTACCATGTCGTTTAGGTATTATTTGTCGAATGAAATATGTGATTTTTAGTGAAATTCAAAACCAAAAAAATAAGAAATGATGGTAAAGAAGCGGCCCCATATTATAGTGTACCTCCATTTGTAGTCAAGAAAGGTGCAGTCGAATTGCGCTCTCGATCGAGGGACAAATACGATTTGAATAGTAAATGCACTCTTAGATGAAGACTGATTCACCTTGATAATTCACTCGTCTGTTACCTAGTATCAAGAAACCGATCAAATCTCGAGAATCTTTTGTGACTAATTTGCTCTTTTAGATTTTTATTATAATTTTTAATGTTAAATATTAATTACATCAAATCCAATGCTGCAATAACTATTTATTGCGAGCCAAAACTATGTAATTCTGACAAATAGTTTACACAAAACCACATAAAGTTATAATAAAAATTTAAAAATTACCTTTTACTACTCGCAACAATTTACAGCGCAGCAATACACATGCATTACAGTTTTTGGATGAGACAAAGTTGAATGTAGGGAATAGGTAAAGTGGCGTCTGCAAATGGGAATCTATGCATTACAGGTTCAAAAGGGAGAAACTGGAGAACATCTGCCTATACAAAAGGTAAATGACCAGCAGGCTTCTGTGAGCGGCTAAAAATCCTGGTCATTTTTTGCAATGGCAGTACAAGTCAGCAGATGAACAGGTTTGTAGGGAGGGAATGTGGGCACCTTTTGTCAGAGCAGACGGAGTTTGCCTGTTACAGAATCCAACGAAGCCTTTGGTCCTGTTCAGCACAAAATTGTCCACCACAGAAGATTCAGTTATGACCAATATGGAGGGTAGATGCATTTCAATTGTTATTTGATGAAACAACTAACAGGGGGACTCGAAAGACAGGTCTGTGAAAAATTATCCACTGGAAACAATACCACAACATAAAATGGAGAGACAGGTCTACCTGGCCCGATGGCTAGTACAGTCTTTGAACCAGCAATAACCTGCATGATATGTGATACTATTCAGCATACCAAGCCTATTTTAATTCTTAGTATAAAAAGAAAAACATTTTAAACATTTTTCTTTATCGTCCGGAAAACGCATTAGCGATAGCCACTTCAATCACAGACTTTTTCTAATAATGTGCTTTGAATTACCACATTTGTTTGACAAATGCTTATCATAACTACAATGATTTCCAAACGGCCATCAACTTTAGATGGGAAGACTAGAATTTGTTTATTTATTCAATAAAGATTTGAACATATGTAGTAATTCTATTTCTATGAGATTCTATTTTTGTACAAATTATACAATAATTAAATATTAGATGTATTCAAATTACTATTTTATAGGAGTAAAACTGTATCCATGCATGGATTCAAGTTTCTAATGAAAATAAATAAATTTCAATTAAGTTCTATAAACTGCAATTGACAGTTGAAACTCATAAAATTTGTTTAGCAGTTTCAAGACATGTATGCATGAGCAATTAAACTTACTCAGCTGGTTCCACCGACATAGGCTTTTACTCATTAATAAGGCAAATTCATGCCCATCATCGGAAAAATGATAGAATTACGCGCTCACACGTTCATTTGCTGCATCTTCAGATGGTGCGGAAGTATGGGCAGGAACTAAAAAGTTTTTTTTCTATCCTAATAATCTAAGTTGTTTTGTTGAGGTTGAGATATTTCCATAACTAGCGGACAATTAATAAATATGGATGTACTTAACTTTCAACTATAGCTGTTTTCTAATCAAAACCGATTACAAATTTTTGGCATAACCTAATCATAGTCACATAGTAAAACATTTTAAGGCTATGAAAATTAGTGACCTGTGTGCGCCCAGCGTCAGCTACAACAAATGTTGGAAGACCAATACTTTCAGCAGTGTGCTTGAGTCTATTCCTGCAATAAAGCACCAATACAGAAAGATCAACAAAATAAAACATTACACAAAAAGACTTCAGGATTTAGGACTCAGAAGGAAATTTATAATTGAATTGGGAAAGCTTTTTGACCACAATAATTTCACCTGCTTACATTTCCTGTTGATTCTTGCATGTCAAAACAATTTTAGCTTGCCCACATTGTTCCCATTGTCGCAAAAGTGAACGCTGACTGAAACAAATAACTATTTTCAAATACAATTGATGCTTTAAAAATAGAACACTACATGAGATTCCACAATTTTTTTGCTCTCATCAACACAAATTCACGTATTCTATCAAGTGGCAAGGTCATTGCTTCGTCTGTCAACAATGAAATATATGTGTACCTTTGCATCAATTCTGCATACAGGCCAGTAGCAGCATCTACAGAAACAAAATAGATTTCTCTACTCACAAGTTTCCAACAGACTACTGGATCAAAACATGCATTCGTAATATCTAAATTGAAACAGTCTTACGTGCACATTGAGAAGCGATTTTCCCAGCTCCCATTCTAAGGTCTTGTCTAACAACCAAAACCTGCCATTTATTACACCTCAAATCAGACCTTATGGTAAGAAAGATCCAAATTTTCAGCCAAATTCACCATTGCCCATTGAAACACTTCTTACTCCCCCCAAATCATTAACTCGACAAACACAAAACAACCCAATTCAACAAAAACAAGAAGCAAAAACACAAACCATCTTAAGTTCTTCACCACTGCCACCAGAGCCGAACTCTTGCAACCTGCCAGCAGACACACGTTTCCTAGCACCAGACCTGCTCACACCCGGTTTGGTCAAATCAACCAGCAATCCAAGCACGAACCCTATCACAAGCCCTGGAATGAAATTCTCTGCACTAAAATTCACAGACGCAAACCATCCTCCTTTCTGCTTATTCTGAAATAATCACTCAAAACACAAGACAATCAATTCAAACTAAGTGCAGTTGCGAACGATGAATGAAATCGTCGTACCTTGTCGGAACCCAACATCATCTGATTAAGCGATTTGGAGGCGCAAGCGACTGACACGATTATCTTAAACCAGAATCCGGTTCGTTATCCGGATTAGGAGTTTCCGTATTTTCCTAACCAAACAGAGCCGAAAGGAATAGTATTCTGTGTGAGGATCAGGATATATCTATAACCAAACGCATTCCGAGAGGGATTGGTATATAAGACGTTGCAGCAAAGAGTGAGTCAGCTCATTTTCAAACCCTAGAAAGTTCGATTTCTGCAAAATTCTTTTCCACGATGATGTGTTCAACTGACCGGTCGCGATGGGATCATCAAAAGGTACATTTCGTTATGTATCCGACTTGAAATTCTGATTTGGTGGAGTAAGTGTTCTTGTGCCGTTAGAACTTAGAAGTTAAGCTGACAAGTTTACCCACATCGATTATTTAATTGAAAATTGCTACAAGTTGTTATACGACAAGTTGTTCCATATTGACTAATTAAATGAGAATGGTTAAGTTGTCAAACTGGAGATTGGTTCATTGCATGATTGCAATTTATCAGTTTGAATGTTCCGGAATTTTTTTAAAATTAACTTTCTTTTATCAACATATTACAATATACCAACTAGATACTGGACAGACAAAGCTGTGGAACGCTATCGAGCGTGGAGATAACCTATCTTTTCTCTTAAAGAACATGCTTTATTTATGAGACATTGACACCGCATATAGTTCAAGTACCATACTCAAGTTATCTAGAAAGCTATTTTTTGGGGACCCAACATCCGTGAAGACCGTAGGGGAGTCCATACGGAAACTTTGCCCTGGCTATCTCTTGGAATGTGCATCCATCTAGAACCACAGCGTAGCTACTTCCATTCTTCTCACTGACCATGGAAATCACCACACCTGTACCCTGGCACATTTAGAAAATAATTCCACTGCAGTACAACTGAAATTACGTTTGGAAAAAGTACCATCATCTTCCTTTGTTGCTCCTGGCCGAGCCACAAAGAATGGTTCTGATGGAATTGTACCCTCCTCGTACCAAATCTTTGCACTTTTTTCCTTTAAATCAATCTGCATGTTTGTTGATATCATTAAATCTTTTGTTCTGTGTCTTTGAGCATGGCAATAAAGTGTTTGTGTAAGAATTATATTAAATTTTTTTCTACCTTTGTCAGGGTGTTGGGGAAATTGCAGGGCCGCTGAGCCCCACAAGCATAGGCATAACGATAATCTTGGCCAAGATAGGCAGGGTTGATGCTGCACATATCTATGCCTCTTCCATGCAAGTTTGGGTCTATTGCCGCTCCCAGTGTTCCATTTGGACTCCCATCTAGAGGTATTGTTAGCCTTCCAACCCTAGTATTCAATTAAATAAGTATATGATTTAACCTTTCAGTTTCAGTCAATATAAGCCTTCAAGCCCTAGTATATACATTCATTATAATTGAAAAGTTTACCTAGCATCTGGCAGTGCATCTTTTCCGTGAGCGGATCTAAGTTCTTGTAACCTCAGCTTGTCTAGCACGGTCGTGTCTGCATAGTGCTCACAGCAATCTGCTATTATCGCTGTAACTCTTCCTTCCTCATCCTTTTCTTCATAGGCGTTTATGAAATGAAATGTAACAAAAAGTGGCACTTCTACACTAGCTACCTGTGAAGTGGTAACAAAAGATTATCATGAGTTATTGTATAAATCTTAAATTAGTATAAGCCACTGGTTTGTTAGAGATAGAGTAAGCTCACAATTTTCCCACTAGCTTTGCACATAACATGCACAAAAGCTTTTGATTGTGGATGCCACTCAAACTTATACAATGGCGTTGGCTCGGCTTTTAACAGGTTCTGTGCACAATACCTCAATGACATTTCTGGTACGACCACATAATGCTCTGTCACTGGAAAAGAATGTACCCAGCCTGGTGCTGGCCCACCCCTGCACTCCACCCTTCCGATCACTTTCCTCTCATTACTTCCAGATTCCATCCTCACTACTAAGTAACCAGGATTTATCAAATCTGGCAATAAGGTCAAAAACTCGCTGTCTGTCACGATTGGATGAGCTGAGTGGATGAGCCCACCTAGTGAGTCTGTGTACTCAAACTTCCCTATAGTTTCTAGTGTGTCAGGGTCAACTATGATAGACCCCTTCTGTGTTTCTGTTAGACAGATCACCCGGCCATCTCCCAATTTGACTACTCCTGTATTGGCATTGTCAGTCAACGATGCACCAGAAAACAGTCCTGCTAGATCACCCATATATGATAGGAAATTGTCTTGTTTGGGTACTTCAGAGAATTCACGATAACACAGTTTTTTGTTCTTTTTGGCAGCCTTATATGCATCAGACTCGATCTGACGATGGCCTGCAGTTAGACGGCCATTCTTGAAGTGGAGACCGACTAGCATCGCATAGCCGTCAAACAGATGGCGGAATTTGTAGTCACCTATGTTCCAAAGCCCTGGTCCATTCCTCAGGTATGTCCCATTCTGCATATTTATTGAGTATTATTCATTTCAAACATCATTGGATGCTTTATTTCTCAGTGTCCTTTTGTGGTGCATACTTTCATCATGTACGATCACACTATCTAGCTACAACGTGAACATAGTTAATGTGAAAAAGCAAACAGAAAATAACCTACAGAATGATTGTTGATTCCCAGCACATGGGTATTCCCATGAATATTTTTATGCTATTAAGTATAGTTCATATTTGGCATTTGAGATAGTGACAACAAAATGACTCACTGCAAACCTTGTGAAAGTTTCTCTTTGACATGTATTCCACACATGCAAGGACTATGAACGATAAAAAAAAGCTTGATGTGGTAGTATCAAACTTGCAGAAACTAAGTTAACTGCACGCATAGTCCATGTATCTCTTAGAGATGTATAAAACAAATGCACCAGACAACAAATGGTAAAAAAATGGCTTGATGAGTTTTTGTTTAACTAGCAAGTAATAATCATCGTCGATAAAGCTGTCGTCTGTGAATAGTGTATTAACAAATATAAAAGGCTAAATATTTATACATACCAGCCAAAGTGGTAATTGACCTTCAACATTCAGTTCCCCTTCCCACTTTTCCTGCCGGATACTCGTCCATGCTGTATGGACCTGGATATTCGTTGCTTCTTTTTCCTCCGTAGGAACACTGACAAGGGGTTTGGTAGCCACGCGTGTAGTTAGGCCACTCTTTTTGCTCTTTAAACTAAAAATACCCCTCTCACGGAACGATGCATCTTTCTGAAGATGGCCGCTTGCATTAGGAGCTGCAGTTAGTGATGGTTTTACATACCTAAGCGTTGCAGAGAGTGATAGGGAAGCCATGAAATTAAGAAAAGCAGTAGAGTTATGGGAAGTATTAGAGCTCAAAAGGGCCAGGTTGTAATTATGAATCAAAATCACGCAAGTATTTATAGAGTTACATGGAAGGAGAGACACAAGGGAATCTTGATTGGTTGCATTCCTTTACATAAGAAGACAGTGGCTAGGCTTGGAATTACATTTTCTCATTATAATGAAGTTTGGAGGATTAGCTTAATCTTTAAAAAAAAATTTAATGCAGTTTAATTCTGTCTTCATATTCGGTTTATTGAAATAATGATATCTTGGGAGACAAATCATTTATCAAGCGTGTTTTATATTTTGATCTAACTTAACATGGGTTAAATTACATGAGCGTTGGTGTTTCCTTTCATTTTTTATCAAAAATATATTGATATTCCATTTTGAGTGTCCCAAAGTGCATTTGATGATTAGCTCCAGTTGCATTGTTGTGAACATATTTAAATTTAACTTTAATTTGTATTGATTTGGATCAGGAACATCTGAATAAACCTTCCATTGTGATGTCACGTAGTAATAGGCTTTGCTGATAAATGCTTCTATCGATGCACAAATGGTTGACCCAAGTAATATATCATGAAGTTAAGTTTCTAGTTTTGAAGGTTCTTGGTCCATTAAACAGTAATTTCCTACAGTACTCTTAAATTTCGTTTTAGAAAAAGTAGCTATGTTTAAACCATGTTAGCAAGTATTTACAATTGAACTGTTTCCACTGATTTTCATCTTATCTGAAATAAATATGATATATAATGCAAGGATATAGTTCTTTTTTCTAGTACACAAATTTACTCGTGTGCCTGAGATACATTCCGTGTTTTAATTTGCTCTTCTTTGTGAAACATGTTCTGCACATAACAATGTATTGAAGTTCATTATGATGACGTTCTATTAAGACCATGCCATAGTAGTTTGTAATCCATATAGTTTAAGGATATGGACGACATCCTGATTCTGAAAATTGAGTATTAGTATGTTTTGGCTCCAAATTGCTTGCGCTACACTAGACAGCATGCAAAACATTAGCTATTGTGTTGATTATTAATCTTTGTCTCCGCATTTATCAAAATGGTGATGGTACTGTAGCCTATATGGCATTATTATTTTTAGGGGCGCCATTGGAAATCATTTCATATCATATTTCAAGGAAGATATGCTCCAGTTTACTGAATATTGCTCATCCTTGGGCTTCTGAATTATTAATATGAGATTCAATTTAAGATGCAATGTAGGAGTGAGACATTGAGATATTATCAAATAGATTAAACTATAATAATTAACCAAGTTGTTGCTATGTTGCAGGTTCAAGGCTCAGATGATGATGTTTTCCACGAGGTAGGGAATCAAACACACTCTCGTGTCAATCATTCAATCGCAGGCGGCTGCAAAGAGACGTCGCTTTGATTCATGCTCCCATTTTTCACATTTTCCTTCCTCATTTTGGAAGCAGCTAGCGTTGCACCTTTTCCAAATTTTACTATCTTTGGATGGTATGCTATGTTGCTGACTGTGAATTGTGGATCCACAGGTCCGTCCAGTGCCCACCTGTCTGCCGCCATGCAATACTTTGAAGCTTAACATTCTGTGGTGAAGATTTGTTTGACTGAAGAAGGTAAGTCACCTATTACCACTCAACACATGTCCCTAGATATTATCCACTGTAAAAATATCAGTGACCTGTTCTCATAGTTGTGTGAATATATGTTAGTGGACGGTTTAAGCATGATTGTGATTTCATATACAATATTCATGTTTTATACTTCTTTGCATATTATAGGTCTTGCAGCTCTCATTAAGTTGATATTTATTTGTTTGTTTACTCAGCTTGGCATATTATTGGCTGCTGTACATCATTTTTTTATAGTACAGGTCAAGCTTGAACTTTTTCATAATGTTTTGTCGTCGCCGCCAGCATTGGGCCTCACTCTGATTTGAAGTTTGAGGTTATATAAAATTTTAGGCTTTTGCATAACTTTGTATTTCGGTACTGTGTAAGGAAAACTACTAACCAAGTCCCTCTGTCCACTACCACATTATATTGTTGGGGTTTCGAGCAGGGAATTCAATTTCACTGGATTGGGACATGCTTTTTTTCTGTTTTACCCTTTACCCCACCCACACCTTGTCTGCCTGGGAGATTCTATACTAATATGTGGGTGTTTCAATCAGTTCCTCCACCATTCGCCATGCCATAATGGGCTGGATGGAGGAACATCTGATTGTAAATGTTTCATTGCTGTGCTGCTTGATTCCCACAGAATTGTTGTCAGCCATATTGGTTTATTTGGTGGCAGACAATATCCACACAACAAGGTACAATGGAATAATTTAACTGTAATGCTGGTGCATTGATTGATTAAATAATCATTAGAATAGGTATACTATAACAATTCTGCTAAAATCCATTTACGCATCATTCTTATGAATGTGAGTTGATGCTGACGTTTGTCTCTTGTTCATACTTGGTGGAAGTTTTGTTACTATATGTTTTGTTCAGGAATATTGCCGTCTTGACGAGGAATCAGTGTGTACTAGGTTGTGTACGTTCTTCCATTTTATGCAAATATGCTAGCTCTCGGTAGATGCCAATTTAAACAATGTCAAGTGTGTGATTCAGATATATGCATTTTTTTATAAAGTTTACAAGTATGAAAGATAAGCAACAACAATCACTCAGCTCACGTATATGAATTGCCCATGTAAATGTTGTTTGCCACTTTTATTTATAGTTGATGCAGAGAGCTGAGCTGTGCCCTCATTCTGATAGGTTGTAAAAAAAATATAATTTTACTGATAAAGATGCAATCAGGTCTACTTGTTATTTTTTACATTCTTTTTTATGATTTGATTTCAAGGCATTTTCTAGTATCATGAGTTGACTACTTGACTCTATAGCTTGAACATAACTTGAAATGAATCATCATCTGTTAAGACCCTGAAGGTACAGTTGTACTGATATATGCAAGTAGGAAAACAACACTTAATTACCATGTTATTAGAATTTATAAATGGTTGCACAAAATAGAAATAACTCCTGCATATGGGCTAATGGTGTTTACTATTTACTTAACTGTCTGCTGTGACATGAAAAAATAGTTAAGGCCGCTGCCCTTTAACATCCAGCCATTAAGTCGAGTATAGCTTGCAGTGCGGTGTAGACATGTAGATGTAATTTTGTGGGAAGTAAGAACATGTAATGGTTGCAATTGCTTTGCATGCCGATTATTGACCAACTTGTTTATGCCGTTGAGGGTGTACCATCTTTAATTTTTAATCTTTCACTTGAAACGAAGCCTTTTAAAACTGAAAGAGTGCAGGTGGTTGACTTTTTCCAAGTGTTAAAATTCTTTGCTGCATGGAATCCTTTTTAGACACATTTTCATTCGTAATTTCCTTTACCTCTGTTTCAATGTTTAGTGGTTATCCTCTCACTGGACTACTGGAATTTGCAGAGGAAACAGTGTGGGTTAGTTGTAGAACCTATACCTCAAACAGGCTGTTGACTCTAATTATGCGTTGCAGCTTCTCTTTTCGAAATTACGCTTTTTTACTTTTTTCGCTTCATATTTTATGTAAGTGTATGAATATGATAAATATATAAAGGCTATTTCATGGTTATCTGCTCCTTAAAGTCTCTTAAACATTGACTTTTAAAACCTGATGTGTCCGCGATTAGGGTGTTTTCATAACCTTTGAATCTAGCAGTGTAAAATCTACCATGTAATCTGGGTTGCGCATTTCTTTTCAGCACATTTGTAGTGTTAATATTATGTTGTTTGTTTACATATATCCCAGTGTTACTGAAATATAAGCCAATAACAACTGAATTTCACTTTTTTTGTTTTGTAATGTTTCTAGAGCCTATGTTTACTATGAAGTATGTTGGAGAGCAGCTAACTCAAGTTGGCTAGCTGGCAGTGGAAGGTGCTTCAGTATCTTTCAGGAGCCTACGTACCATGGGATGGTTAATTTAGTTAAAGAAGGTTTATGATCTCAACTGAAGCACATGTGTAATGGCCATACTCAGCATATGGTAAGTGCATGGACCAAAGATGAAAGAACTTTTGTCATAAAATGTTTAAGATAATATTCATATGCAAGAAGAGTTCTTCCTGATATGTTACATTGGATAGACAGATGATTGCTTTACTTTTCACATTCGTATATAAATTTCATTTAAAATATTTTCTTATGAGTTTGCATAATTAATGACTGCTATTCTTTCTTGCAGCTTTTGCTCGTGAAATTATTCAGAAATGCAACTGTAAACACAAATTGCTATTGGAATCCTTGGTTTAGTCTTATTTTCTTCCAGAGCACCTTGACCACACCAAGAGCTATTTTTGGTTTGCTATTGTATTCTGCCTTCACAGGTAAATCCTAATATTAATGTACAAAACAAAAAAATGATGCTGGCAGGGGGATCGATAATTTTGCAGTATGTTTTGTTTTCAAATGCTAGTCGGCTCGGCTACCCCCATTTAAGATGCCAGGCAGGGAGTTAGTTGCTTGTGGTGCTGGCATAACCGCATAAGAACAGTGGCCATTGTATAAGCTTTAAAATAACCCATTTTAAAGTTTTAGTAACTAAAAAGTACCTCAGGGAAATTGATGAAGTTTGATATGCCTTCCACTTTTTACTCTAGTGAATTTCAGTTGGATCAAGTTGGCTTCCTAAATGTTGGTTTGAGTCGAGAAGTATTTAATGATCTCAGCCACCATCTCCGTCGAAGTACTGTTTTGTTACTTGTTCCAGTAATTGTGCACATGTGAATTGTTGTTGTTAGCTCTTGCAATCCAAGAATGTTTGTGTATGGTACTTGGCTGATTTGGACCCCTTTTAAAGTTTGTATCTGAATTCTAAAGAATGTTTGTGCATGGTACTTGGCTAGTGGTCACATGTCCACGCAACAATATTACTATGGCCATTTTTGTGCTTAAAAATATGCTATTTTTATAAAATGGTCACTCGCACTACGCCAGAAAATCATTTACGTGACACTACCTAAATAGTCACATAACTCCTAATTTAGTCGCATTACCCCTTATGCGACCTATATCGTGTCACATAAGGTAAGTCGCGTAAGATACGTCGCGAGCCACTTACGCGACTCATACTAAACATGTTAGTCGCATATTATTACCGACACTATGCGACATAAAACAGTCCTGTCGCGTAAGGTTTGTGTCAAATTACGAAGAGTTGTTAGTGACACATGCAATCTTTGTCGCATAAAATATTTAATGTGACTTCCAATGTTAGTATAATATCTTAAATGTTTGTCGCAATTAATCATTAATGCGACTGTAAATTAAGGTCAGATATGAACAAAATGTAAATAAAAATCCCATAAACCACAGTGACATAAACAACCTGGAACTTACAAGTCTTTACAAGTCTGAATTTTTACACACCACACACCAAATACATTGGTGCGAAGGATGACAAAAGTTCAGTTCGACACAAAAAGATAACTGTTTATGATAATTCAACCTTAAACCAAGCTTGCCCTTCCGAAGTGTTACTTCCACCACACGACGGTCCCTCTGCTGCTCTTCAAGAATGCGGATACGTTCTTCCAAGTATAAAACCTTTGACATAAGCTGATCATTTGTTTGCCGGGTTCTTGAACCTCCTCTAGGGAGGGGTGGGCGTCTTATAGTTGTGCCTACGCCGGATACCCGAGTACCTCGCTTCTGTGGGACCACATCTTTGATTATTTCGAGCTGATCTTCAACTTCAAGAACATTGTTCACCTCGCTGGAAGCTTCATCTTGATAAGCAAGCTTTTCAGTAACTTTTTCTTTCATCTTTGCCTGAATAATACATGAAAACATATTATAAGAACTTTATGCACATATTAATCACATAACAGATGCATAAGAAATATTTGCAAATACTCAGCAACTCATATACTCATTAACGATGGGCAGAAAACAAAAAATCAGCAACGCATATACTCATTAAATACTCAGCAACGCATATAGTCAGCAACTTCCATGCTTACACAACTTCCATGATATCACCAAACTCAGAACAACAAATACTCAGCAACTCAGCAACAAATAATCACAATACGACAGAATATACTCAGCAACTCAGCAACAAATAATCACAATACGACAGAATATACTCAACAACTCAGCAACAAATAATCACAATATGACAGAATATACTCAACAACAAATAATCACAATATGACAGAATATACTCAACAACTCAGGAACAAATACTCAGCAACAACTCAGCAACAAAAATGAAGAAATGAAGCGAAGAATTACCGCATTTGCCGCTCCATTTGGATCTCTAGAATATACTTCAGCATACACATCAATTAAAGGTGCGCTGCTCCCACTATTTGCAAATACTTCAGCTCGTTGTCCGAAGGTTTTTTTCCAGAGTGATGATTGACACGACCAGGTATGTTGCGAGCTTTTTTCTTTGTTGAGAGATCATCTACAATATCAAAAAATTAGTTAATGTGTATGGACTAATTAATAAATAGATAACAAATATAAAACAGTGCATAGTTAACCTCATTATCAGGATCACTGAAATGATTACACAACCATTCCCACTGGTCAGGTCGACCAAGAAATTCTAACGGAAGTTCGTTCCCATATTCTGCCCAATGCCTCCTACACTCCGACTTTCATATTCTGCAAAATCCAACTCCGTGAAGCTTGGGGCAGTCATTGGAACTTTATCTCGCACAATCCTCCCAATTTCATGACTCATCAAGCTGCCATATCCATGATTCGACGGACCATCATGTACTGCTGCCTTTTCAAGCTTCAGAGGATGCTTCAGTGTTGCAATCAATTCACGCAACTTCTTTCCAGTGTTAATACCTCGCTTTCTCTTCACATTCGGATCACCTATATATTATATTACTAAAATAATTAGCAGTGACAATAAATGCTGAAACAAATTAAATAATTAAAATAGGAACATATTACCTGGATCAGATTCTTCATTGTTGCACCTAATGCTCAGCGCCTTTGTTTGAGATTGTACGCCAGCTGCCTCAGATGATGCGGCATTTGGATTAACACCTTCATGTATGATAGGTGGCTGAGGTTCAGGTATGATAGGCGGCTGAGGTTCAGGTATGATAGTCCGGTGAGGGGGTGGCTGAGGTTGGCTAACTTCGACTGTAGGAGCAGCAGACACAATAATTGGTGGTGGAACTGGAGCTGATCTTGAGGTCGACGCTGAGGTTGTGGAGTGTCGGAAATGCTTGGCTGCTGAGTAGTTTGAGGTGGCAATGGAGGCACACAGGTTTTTCTAACTAAGCGAGGAGGTGACTTCCCAATGAATACAGCTGGACGAGTAGTGGCTTTTTCAAGACACCTAGGACTTCGGCGAGGATTTGAAACTACAGTTGGGTTACTAAGGACAGGTGGACTAGGGACAACAGCTGAGGGACTAGAGACAGGTGGTTTAGGAGGTCCATTCTGCTTCTTGTTGGTTTCGGGGGAAGAGGTGGCTGAGTATTAGCAACTTTAGGGCGTTTGGCTTTTGGTGGTGTTGGACTTAGAGTATTTGGTGGACGCCTCAGTGATGGAGAACGAAGCTGCATCCTTTCCTTAATATCTTTCAAAGCTCGTTTCTTCGGTGGCATCCTATATATGTAACAAACAACAATGAAACCGGCCAAATCTGAAAAACGACCATGAAACCGGCCAGATCTGAAAACGACGGTTAACTGGCCAGATCTGAAAATAAACGGCGAAGAACTTAATTAGAGTGGGTGATAGCATATACCTGATGAGTTGAGTGTTGGCACCGTCGAGGAAGACGAGCTGAACGAAGGATGGAGAGTGGGCGCCGTCTTAGGGTTGTTGTTTAGGGTTTGATAGTGATAAGTTTGATAGATGCTAAGGATAGAGAGTTATTTGCAATAGATCAGACGGTCCAAATTGTTTTGATCGGACGGTCTGAATTTCCCTCCTTGTGTAACATAATCCCGCCTAAACAAAGTCATCTTTTTCGTGACTTACATATTCAATGTAAGTTGTATAATGTCTTGTGAAAAAAAAACCACCATAAATATGTCTCCCTCGGATCGTCATTGAGGACCGTCAGATGAAAATTTTATGTCTTAATTGACGATCTTATGCTTTACACGCGTTCCCCCTTGTCAAACATATTCCCGCCTAAAGAAGGATCTGGTTACGTGACTTACTTAGCCTAAGTGTGTCATTTTAGAAGTTTTCGAGCTTCCGGTGTCAGAATTGGGCTTATAATACCTTGTTTCGAAGAGAACGACGACCCCGTCAGGACTCACCAGCTTCGCTCGTGATGTATGGTGTTTTTTAGGCTTTCGAGCTCGTTTACTATTTTATTTTAATTTTTGAATATTTTTTGAATATTTTTCGAATATTTTCGAATATTTTTGAATATTTTTTCGATTTTTGATCATGAATCAAATGTGTCAAACAACATTCTTGATCCATGTTTGATCCACGAATCAAATGTGTCAAACAACATTCTTGATCCATGAATCAAATGTGTCAAACAACATACTTGATCCATGAATCAAATATGTCAAACAACATTCTTGATCCATGAATAAAATGTGTCAAACAACATTCTTGATCCATGAATCAAATGTGTCAAACAACATACTTGATCCATGAATCAAATATGTCAAACAACATTCTTGATCCATGAATTAAATGTGTCAAACAACATTCTTGATCCATGAATCAAACGTGTCAAATAAGCCTTACTTTGAATTTATAAAATTTCGAAAATCATCATCACGTTCAAAGGATCAAATTGGTCAAACAAAGATTCAACAACAACTAAATAATAAAGTTTGTAATTCTCTTTCATTCTTTAGATTTAATTACATACCTTTGTATGATATCCAAAGCTAAACTCATAACAGTTCTGGTTTTTGAAGTTGAAAATAAATTATTAAGGTTAAGCGACTTACAAAGCTCAATGACAATCACATAATACTTAATGGTTGGTGAACAACTTTAATTCTTTCTAAATTCGTCGTACAAAATTTATTGTGTTTGTCAGCAACGCAAAAGACAGTACATGGCACTTTTTAATTTTAACTTAAGTGACACAACATTAGCTGTCGCATAGTTTATTGTCACTTAAGACTGTCAAAGCGACTAACTTAAGCATGTCGCTTTAAGTTTTGTCGCTTAAGATGGATTAGGTGACACACTTTGGCTTGTCACTTACCACCAGTCACATAAGTGTTTTTAAGTGACTGACTAAATTAGTCGGTCAGATAAGGTATCGTAAGCGACTAATTCTTACGCGACTTCGTCTATATGAGTCGCTTAAGTGTATTTCTGGCGTAGTGTCGTTTGCCATTATATTTTAGGACCTCAAAGATTAGTAGTATTCACTAAGTTTGCCATGTGGTTAGTATGACGCAGTGCAACTTTTGTATTCTATAAAGGCTGCTTTGTGAAGTGTCCTCATCCTCATATTGTTTTTGTATGTTTTTAGGATTCCCTCAATGGATCCCTTCCAAGGCGGGCTGACTCTTCTTAGCTACATAGATGAGACAAATAAGAGATTATCTGAGTCACTGACTAGTGCTTCAGTCCCTAAGGTCTTTAACGATAATCAGCTTATTGGAACTGAAGATCAGTCAAATTATGAAGCTTCACATTCTATTTCAGCGTCCAGGGCTCCTGCATATGCTCCTCCTAGTCCAGAATCACCATGGTTAATGTCTCCGCGGCGTCCATCTCCATCCTTGTTTTACAGTTGTGTAGCCTCTTTATATAGACTTGATGGCCATGTATACTCCTTAGGAATTACAAAGGGAATGGTCTTCACTAGCTCCGAGAGTCGCAGGATCAGAGTCTGGAATAAGAATGAACTCAGTGAAAGAAGTTCAATCAAGACAAAGTCAGGGCAGATAAGATCCATTTTAGTCCATGGTCACAGTATTTTTTCAGCTCACAAGGATTACAAAATTCGGATATGGAATTTCTCTTGCTCAAGTAGTTTCCATGCCAAGAAGGTTTTTACCATTCCAAAGAAAAATACATTGTTCCCTCTTCTGACGAATTCTGAGCACAGTACACACAAGGACCGCATTTCATGCATGGCTTATTAATCATGCAGAGAAATTGTTGTACACAGGATCATGGGATAGAACCGTGAGGGTTTGGAGAATTAACGATAGGAGTTGCCTAGACATGATCTTTGCTCATGAAGATAAGATAAACTCCATAGTGATCAACCAAGAAGATGGAACTGTCTTCACTGGCTCTTCTGACACATCGATCAAAATATGGCGAAGGGTATGTGGAGAAACATTTCATACATTGTAATGACTCTGAAATACCTACACTGCCCTGTAAATACTTTAGCTTTAAGGTCAGTTTCTTTTACGAACAAGCCATCCGTATTGTACTCAGGATCATCAGATGGCTTGATAAGCATTTGGATAAGAGAAAAGAACTCGACTAGGTTCGGACACGGAGGAGTTTTGCAAGGACACACCTTTGCTGTACTTTGCTTAACAACAATAGGCAACCTGGTGTTCAGTGGCTCTGAGGACACAACAATTAGGGTGTGGAAAAGGGGGAGTGACAGTTGGGTTCATGAATGTTTAGCTGTTTTAGAGGGACATGGAGGACCAGTGAAATGCATGGCTGCATGTTTGGATACTGAGGAAGTGGTGAAAGGGTTTTTACTGTGTAGTGGTGGTTTTTCACTCAAGGTTTGGAAAATTAAAATGCCGCCAGAGGACAATGGAAAGTGTTATGATGATATTAATGATGATCTACCAGGCCGTGCTTCAGTTGATGCCAACATTTATGGTAAAAATCCTGTTCTGTCACCAGCTTGGGTCGAGCTGAAACTCAAAGGGGAGATTTGATGATTACATAAGCAGCTCCTTCTACCTGTTTTAATTGGCCCATATAAGCTTTGGCCAGGCATTTGCAGTGTTTCAAATATGTTCGTAATCTTTCTTATTGTTTGCATCATGTGGAACAAAAGTCTCTTTGTTTCTTAAAATTGGGTTGTATAATTAACAAAAGGACATTGCTAAATGAACCGACCTTCCGGATGTACCGAATGTCGATTTCTAGTTTTGTTTTTTATTTCGATCTAATATTTTAGGCTTAGGAGTATTTTGATGAAAGTACAAAATTTATTGAAACTGACAATGCCTATATACGCCCTGTAAGGGGTAGCTAAGTGGTGACAGGTATGAAGCGCTTATTGATGGTCTTGAATTCAATTCTTTGTAAAAACGTACTCTTGGTTTATACTCCCTCCGTCCCATTTTGAGTGTCCCATTTGAAAACTTTTACGGTTTTTAAGAAAAATAAAAAATGTGAGATAAAAAGTAAGAAAGAGAATGAGTAGGATAAAAAGTATGAAAGAGGGTGTAAATATGGAGGTAAAAAAGTTTCTATTTTAGGAAATGAGAAGATCATTTTGGGATATCGAAAAAGGAAATGAGACGGAGTAAGTACTATAATGAGACGGAGGGAGTAAGTACTATAAGAATTTATCACGCAAAACATGAGTTCTCTTCTATAAGAAAAGACAATGTCCAAGTGTACAACAACATTTTTTACAAGGCTACCAAAAATTGTGAGTCAAGACCCAAGTGCACCAAAACACTATCAACAAATAATATAATCAATCTACCCCATTTCCAAGCTTAAATCATAATGAGAAACTTAGCACACATAAATAAGTGTCTAGTCAATCGGTTATGCTTGCTATGGGGAAGTCCATAACTCATGATTTCAAGTATTAGACTAAACGCCATAATCCATTAGAGAATAAGAGTTTAGACAGTTGAAGTGACGAAATTCATAGAGAAATCTTACTTGTTCAAGAATAGAATGCAAGGACCGTTCTTTAGG
The DNA here is from genome assembly GCA_006409495.1 of Sedum album. Lineage (NCBI taxonomy): Eukaryota > Viridiplantae > Streptophyta > Magnoliopsida > Saxifragales > Crassulaceae > Sedum > Sedum album. Next base: position 55,704 of record QZGG01000931.1, read on the forward strand.
ACCGTTCTTTAGGACCAAAACACAGATACTTGCAAAAATGATCATATCATGCATATAAGGTATAAAGTAAAGATTCAACGGGGATTTTATTTTAGTTTATCTTTATCTTTTACTACATTTTTTGCGTTAATGAAAGTAATGGTATTGGGGCCAACCTCACCTTCAATTAATGTCTAGCATTGCTTTTTGGAATGTGAGGGGGATTAATCATCCTTCCAAGCAGTCGGAGTTTTGACAGTTAATTTCCAGTAATAAGATATGGTTTTAGGCATTTTAAAAGCTAAAGTTAAGGTTGAAGAAAGAGATAGAATTGTTAGAAGTTGTGCTCTGAATAAATTGTGGAAGTGTTTCAGTTATGTTGCCGATGATTTTGGAAAGAGTAGAATCCTCTTGATGTGGGATGCTAGGGATTTTTGTGTGGAGTTTATCTTTGTTGATGATCAGGTGGTTATTTGTGAAAATATCTGAAACTCGGAGGCTGAAGTTGGCCTTTGTGTTTGCTTTTAATAGTTCCAGAGAAAGGAGTAGTTTGTGGGAAACGCTGAGGAGGTTTTTGAAAAGAGATAAATGTCCTTGCATGATTTTGGGTGACTTTAATTGCATATTGAATGTCTCTGAGAAATTGAATGGGGTCCCTGTGAGTTGCTCTAACACAATGGAGTTGAGGGTGTTGAAGTGTTTGACATCAGGGCTATCGGGGCTTGGTTTACCTGGTCCAATAAGCATGTGAATGAGAATAGAATCTGGAGCAAGCTTGATAGAATTTTAGTTAAAATGGATTTTGTGAGTTCTTTCCCTAATGCTATTGGGCATTTTCTTCAACCTGGTATCTCTGATCACTCGTCGGGAATTATCAAGTTGGGGATAAACAAGAAGAAGAAGAATTAGCTAGGTTTCAAAGTTTATGGGTGCTAATGGATGAATTCAAAAACTCTCTAAGGGCGCACTGGAGGCAGGGATGTGTCAACTTGTTTCATATCCAAAATAATTTGAAGAATGTGAAGAGGAGTTTGAGGAATGACATGAGAAGCTTCAAAGGGGTCATGAATCATAGGGTAGAACAGGGACGTACAGATTTGTTTTTGGCTCAAGACTTGGTAGGCCGCAATCTTAGATATGAGAATCTCATTCGGGAGGAATTGAAGAAAGTTTTGGAGCTAAGAAAGCTGCTGAGATATCAGTTCATTTACAATTACCAAAAGGCTCGTAATAATTAGGCTAAAGAAGCGGATTTGAATTCTAAATACTTTCACAATGTGATCAAAGGGAGAATGAATACTAATAGAATTAGATCGGTTAAGATGGATGATGGGAGGACTTTGTTTGCTGAGGAGGAATTAAAACAGAAGTTGTGATTTTTTTAACTTCTGCTGAATGGTTCAAAGGAAGGCTTGAAGTCGGTTGATGATAGCTTGTTTGTTGAGGGAAATCGGATTCAGGAGAGAGATTGTATAGAGTTGGGCAGCAGAAAGGTTACATTTAATGAGGTTTGCTTGGCACTTAAAGCTTTTCATTAGTTAGAGGCTTTGAACTATCGCCATTTACAAGCTTTTTTGCCGCCAACTTGGCCACCCTTCACCTTAGGTAATTCTTTAGCCTTTTTACCCTTATTCCCTGCTCTAGGACTTTTGGGCTTTCTCCTTTTTCTTTTCTTTCTTCTTAGGGATTTTTATCTTGAAAATGAGGGTGTCTCCATATGTTTAATCTCTCAATCAAAGATCATTCTATGTGCAAAAGGTTCCTTACCTAAATCAACTTCAAGAAGATCAAGTTCTCTAAAAGTTTGCTCCTCGCAAAAAAAAGAAATCATCATTTTCCTTAACAGGATGTTTTCTATTTATACCCTCTCTCTTTTTGGAGACCTCTTGATAAAATTCATCGTTTGGAAAATATATTCAATTTGTTCTTCATCCGGTTGTGATGGAAGCTCCTATTAGGGGTGTAACAAAGAAACCAGTAACGAATTATTTACCGGTCCCGGTGCCGGTGCCGGATCCAAATTGGCTAAAAAAATGAAGAAACGAAAAAGAGGGACCATTACCGGCACCGATACCCAGTTACGAAATCACCACTTCCCAGTACCGGATACGGATTTTACTATAAATAGTTAAAAACTAGATTTTATGTTATTTTTTACTCCCTCTAGTCTCTACTCTTCAGCCTCCCTCGATTCGAACGTCGACGACCGCGACCGACTATGCCGCACACAGGCTGACTGCCGAGCTCGGTTCAGATCCGGCCTGCTCCCCAGTGTCTCCGGCTCTCCGCGTCCGCGCAAGGTAATTTGGTCAATCTAAGATTACGGTTAGTGTTCGAATTTAGGGTTTCAAATTCACAATTCGATTAATGTTAAATTTGTTAGTTATTACGTAACACAGATGGTTTATTATCAAAGTTGAGTTGTGTCTTGGCTTGCTCACTGCTCAGTTGTTTGTGACTTTGAGCAGGGTTTCTGAAAATTTGCAATGGATAATGAGGTTGAGGCTAGTGGGAATTCAGGGAATTCGGATTCGGATAGCATTGAGATTGAATTGGAGCTAACTAAGGAGTCACATGCAGCTGCAGTTGTAGAGCTAAGTATGAGTGCGGAAGTAACAAAGTCAGCAAGTGTTGGTGAGTGTAGCATCAAAAAGAGGAGCAACGCTTCATCTTGCTGGGATCACTTTAAAAAAATCCAAATGGAAAGAGTGCATTGTGTATTTATTGCAAGAAGTTGATTATAACGAATCGAGGTTCAACGGGGGATTGAAGAAACATATCAACGCTTGCAAGAATAATCCAAGTACCCGCAATGCGAAGCAACAGAGGACTGTGGAGCTTGTTAGGATGGCTGGGTCAGATTTGGCGCAGTTATCAGTTAGGGATTACACAACGAAGGGTTATCGTCAACACTTGGTTGATTTTGTAGTGATGGATGAGTATCCATTTCGCGCGGTTGAAGGAAAAGGATTTCAGAGGTTGATGCGTTACATGAACCCCAGTTGGGAGCCACTTTCTAGGATAACAGTGGCTAAGGATGTTCTCAAGAAATACTCACAAGAGAAGCTTAAGTTGCGACGCAAGTTGGCTGGTCATCGGGTTAGTTTCACTTCTGACTGTTGGACATCTATTCAGAACCTGAACTATATGGTTGTAACAGCTCATTGGATTGATCATTCTTGGGATATTCAGAAGAGGATAATAGGCTTCTTTCAGATAGGGGATCATAAGGGGATACCATAGCTTCAGAGTTGCTTAGCTGCATTTTAGATTGGGGTATAAAGAAGTGGGGTCAATAACCTTGGATAATGCGAGTGCCAATGATGTTGCAGTTGGTAAAGTGAAGAAGAAACTTTTGGCTAAGCAAGGTAACTGCCTTAAACTAAAGGGTGAGATGTTTCATATGAGGTGCATTTGTCATATAGTTAATTTGATTGTGGGAGATGGATTGAAGATTATGACACCTTATATTGATTCAATTAGAAAGGCAGTAAGATATGTTAGGTCTTCCCTTGCTAGGTTTAAAAAATTTAAGGAGTGTGTGGTTCAAGAGGAAATTAGCACAAAGGCTCTGTTAACACTAGATGTTCCGACTCGGTGGAATTCTACTTATTTGATGTTAGATTCAGCCATTAAATATAGGAAAGTATTCGACCGTATGAATGAGGACCTTAACTATGTTGATTACTTTGACAAATCTGCGCGTCCAGATGAATACACTTGGGATCATGCTCAGATGTTCATAGAGTTTTTGGAGACTTTTTATGATTTAACCCTTAGGCTCAGTGGGACTTCCTATGCCACCACAAATCTGTGCTTCAGGGATATTTGTGCTGTGAAGAATCAGTTGAATGTTTTTAAGAATAAACCAACGGGCAGTTCGTTGGAAAGAATGGGGCAGTCGATGGATTCAAAATTTGGAAAATATTGGGCGATCCGGAACAGGTAAATGTAGTTGTGTTCTTTGCCACACTGCTCGATCCCTGCTACAAACTATTTTACATTAAACATTGCCTGAAGGCTATTTATGGGGAGGATGTTCAGAAGAGAGTTGTAAAAATGATATGACTTGTTCAATGAGTATGCTAAGGGTGCCGGCAGTCAAGAATCAACTGGTTCAGGTTCAGTTGCGCTACCTCAAATAGAAGAGACAAGAAACAAAATAGTATATGAGTTTGACTCATCATTCTTGCAGGCTGTTTGTAGCAGACAAGAAACAAATATGCATGAAATTGATAGATATTTGAGAGATAAGCAAGGAGGAATGGATATTAAGAGCCCAAGCTTCAATGTGCTTCTTTGGTGGAAGCTAAACTCCCATAGCTACCCAACTCTGTCCAAAATAGCCAAGGATCTGTTAGCTGTTCCTGTATCGACGTTGCTTCAGAGTCAGCCTTTTCTGGTGGAGGGCGCTTATTGGATCCTTTTAGGAGTTCTTTGACACCTGCAACTGTCGAAGCATTAATCTTTTAAGAAACTGGTTGCACGAAAATAATGAACTATCTGTTGTGGGTGACCACATGGATGAGCTGAACTCATATATGGATTCATTAAGGCTGGAGGAGCCAGGTAAGTTCAACTTCATCTTATTTGTGTTCTTGATTTCTGTTATTGTTTCTTGTGAATTGTGAACTGCTGCTATACTGGTTATTGTATTTGTGAACTTGTGAAGTTCTTTTTGTGCAAATCTGTTTATATCTGCAACTCTGTTAATATGTGCAAATCTATTTATAGTGGTTATTGTATTCTGTCTTATTTTGTTTAGAAATGACTACGTTGATGTACATGTTACATGTTACTAAATACCAACTGTTATTCAGTCATTGTGAAATGCAAAGTACAACTGTCTTATTTGTTTACAAATCATAATTGATTTGTACATATATGCAAATTGCTGAGAAATTTTCTTCACGCACTTTCCTTGAGTTATTTTGCCGAGAGCCTGATCTGTACTGAGTCCCTTGTTGGCTTATTTACTGAATTGCAGAAGAAACTGATGAACCTAAACCTGAAGGAAGTAGTACAAATGAGAAGAACAAGATCAAGGCTAAAATGACCAAGGACAAGGGAAAAGCGAAGATTCCATACTGTTAGCTTCGCAACTTGGAATTGAGATATGCTGTTTCTGGAATTTTTTGGCGTAACTTGCTTTGTAAACTGAGTTTTGCTTATGGAACTTGTTGAAAATTTATTTCCCAGTTTCCAGGTTTTTATTTCACAGTTTCAAGGTTCTTACATGTTCCGTTACTGGCACCGGGAAAGTCTCGAATTTTTTACCGCTTTAAGTGCCGAATCCGACTGTTGCCCAAAACTGTATACTCTTGATGGTCCCGGTCCCGGTAACGGTTTTCGAGTAATATTCAGTTTTTTCAGCAGCCAGTACCAGTACCGATACCACAACTCAAAGTCCCGAAACATCAGGACCGGGACCATTTTCGGTGAAAATTCCGATGCCCGATAACGGTTTCTCCCCTAGCTCCTATTACAAATAGAACAAACTTGATTGTTGCGCAATTTGTCTATCAAGCATCATGTTACGCTCTTCAATTTCATTTAGTTTTTGAAGTATTCTTATGATATTGACCTTAGTTGGCCGCCAATTGCGCCACTAGTGTGAGAAGCGAGGTTTGTTCTCGTGTTTGAATTTGTCGTGACTCATCCTCGTACCCTTGGTTTGGATGTTAGAATTCTCACCATTGATATTTTTCATTATAGTTGTTAGACAGATAGATGGGTGAAGACCATTCTTCAAACTCTTGCGGATTTCCTTCCGCAAATATGTGTTTTCATGGAACATTACATGGGGTTTGACGTTCCTAAAGGTTTGGAAATCGTCTTAAGGAACATATTGTTGTTCTTCTTCATATCCCATGAAGTCCATCTCTTCATGATAGTCTCCGTAATTAATGGTTTTTTATAAACAATAAAATAAAAATGTGACTAAGAATTTCTATTTCACCCTAAAGACATAGGAGAATCAAACATTCAAATTCACATGCACAAATTACATTTGGTTTGTTTTCTTAAGGTTGCGCATCATATTCCAAGTTCATCTCTCGTTTCTTCCTTGGAATGTGATTGATGAGCTTAAAGGTATTAGTTCTCAACATCTTGATCTTTTGAACCTTGTGGAATTCAAGCATCTCAATCTCAACTTCTCGGTCTATAAGGTGATGCTTAGAACTCAACACAAATCTAACTATATTACCAAGAGTAATTGTCGCTCTCGCGCACAATTAACTCTCAAAACAACAATGATAGAGTTAAAAACATCCTAAGAATCAATCGTCATCAAATCTTAATAGTTTCATTCATTTTGACACAATTAGACATTTAGTCAAACAAATAGCATGCATCTATATGAACATGTAACTATACCAATTAAGAATCAACAAAACTTCATTAAAATGCATTGAAAGAATGTTCAGAAGTCAATCCTAGCCTAGAAGATCCATATGATTCCCAGTCAAAAATGAATGCACTCACTTATGGCGAGGTTCAAACACATGACAATGAAAATGTAAACAATAAACATAAATGTAAAAGTATTGAGTTTAAAAATGTAGTCTTGATGCTGTTGATTTCCAATACAAGTTTCCTCTAGTTGATCTTTGGTCTTTGTTTGGATTTGGATGATTTTCTAAGATGTAGAGCTTTGAATGTGAACTTTGTATTTATAGTTTGGAAAAATATGAGCTTTGACTCCGTTGACCGAATTTCTTTTTTGGATCGCCCGAGTCACTAGTCACTTGGATTGTGCACTACAGGTTCCCGAGTCACTTTACTTAGCCAAATTTCGACACTCTTCTGTACTTTTCCGCAATCAATTGAGCTTTTGCGAGCAATCTTCTCAAGTTATTTCGTAGCATCAAATGATAGAAATAACCTAAAAACCACATAAAGTAACAAAATACTTGCAAACAATTATAGAATTAACAACAACTAAATGAGAATTACACATAAATCTTAGTATATTTATGCACAAATCAAAATAAAATAATGCAAAATAAAATAATACAAAATAAAATAATGCAAAATAAAATAATGCACATTGATGGAGAAGTTAATTCTGTTTTAAATTTTACGCTTCTCTTCATACAAGGTTGTTTGTGATCAAAATGGAGGGCTAAGGTTTTCCGATAAACCCTAGCGAGTCTTTGAAATATATAGCTTTTTTCCAAAAAATGTTGCATATTAAATTTTGTGCATATGTTACAAGAGTTGAAGGATATATATCGTATTTACACTACATTAGGCAGGAATAGGGTATATGATGATATGTATATTTTAGTAGGACGGAAGGAGACGATCTCGATCTCTGATTTTTATCAATCTAGTTGTTGATATTGATAACCGTCAATCCCTAACTGTCGTGTATTTTGAAAATCAACCGCCTAATTTAATAAAAAAATAATTTTATATCTCAACTTCAATTTAGTCAAATCAACGAATAAAATTATATCCTTCGATCTTACACAAAATCACTATCTTCCTTGATCCTATCCCACATCAGGCAGTTGCATTTACTTAAGTTTCTCCATCTTTCCAGATGAATCATAGATAAGTGTAAGAATGAATCAAGTTCTCTGGCTCTACCTGAGTTAGGTTTAGGTTTTCTAAATGTTCTTATTTCATGAAAGAGAAAAAATGTATAAAAACAAATAGAATAGTTGAAGTAGCTAGCTAATTTATTGATTCATTCATTTCTTTCATAATAACTAGATGTGTTTCACTTTCAGATACACTCCCTTTAAACAATATATGAATTGGTATGTTTCGGTTCTCGTCCTTGATTTCTCCATGTTTCAACTTTGCAGAGAAACATCCCTGTCCAAATATATACAACAATTCAAACATTTAATTTTCATCCGTATTTTGTTAATATTTATAAATTATATACTTCAATAGAGAATTAGGTGTCTCAGAAATGAATTAAATATGCGCCCTCTCATCTTAATTAACTCTTCAATGGAAATATAGGTTGCTAATTAGGTGACATTAACTTTTTGCCTAAAAATGTACTTGCTTCTTTAAAAACTTAAATATCGATTTATAATGATACCAAAATTGAACATTACTACGCTCGTCTGGCGAAGAAAATGAAACCTAGTAACACCAAAAACCTAACATCTGTAGTGCACTAATACCAAACATTTACATCTCTACCCACAGAGAGGCTGGTGATAATAATGGGTGATAATAAAGAGTATGTTGTAGCTAGTAGTTCAGGCTATGCCCTTTAAAGAAGCATCGAGAGCACGTACATGTTTCATTGAATCAAATCGGTATATGCATTTGTTAAATAATTCAACAGTCCCCAGGTATGTAAACACAAAAATCGAAATTGGCCTCTCCAAGTGTGAATGATGAAATCTTCAAGAGGATATGATATAATGATGGTTTGATACTAATTGCAATTAGTTAGGCGTCTTTGTTTTTTTCTATAGCTTTAGGCGTCTTTGTTAAGTAAAAAGAAAGTCAGTTGATATGTTGTCTTACGATCGATTATTAATGCGTTGTCTTATATAAGCTCATGAAATAAGAGTTTCAAGCCTATTCTTTTGAATTAGAATTGATTTAATACTCAAACTCAATGAGTACACACCAACAATCACCAAACGAATCTCCGTCTCTGATATAGCACTTATTAAGATATATTATTCATGTCCCGTACGTCGGTGGAATCCCATACAAAGCAATATACCTAGTTCTGTACGTACTACACAGTCACAATTAAATACGCAAATAGAAGTCCCCGCCATCTTTTTCCAACTTGTAAACCCTCTAAGAAAAACCATAGGAGGTATAAGAATCCACCAACTTCACAGTTAGTATGTATATAAGAAGAATGAACGTCGTTTGCTCGACACTCTTTAACGACAATCTTTAAAAAATCTATGCAATTGTCGGGAATACGCGACAAATTTGTTTACAAAATTTCTCTAACTAAAAATATCACAAAACTTCGTCCTCACAAGTACGCTCCTACGGGAGAATAGATCACGTGAAAAGTAACAGTTAGATTATAAAATAAAAACGAATCTTATCTATTTATTTGTTTTAATCCTACGGTTCCTTTTATCCACGGTTATATTTAATTTTAATATTTAAAGGGTACAATTGTCACTTAACTAATAAAATATATTAATATATTAAATATAATATAAGTATTTGATTCCTTAATCTTTACTATTTTATTGAATGTAAATATTGAATCATAACATACTTTTATTGAATCATGCAAATTTTTATAATTATCTTTACTTTTAAACTAAAATGTAGAAGATTCGGTATACTTGATTTATGTATTAAAATACAAAAACATAATTTGAAATTAACATTCATTGTTATACATATGAATCAAAAATTATACATTGTTGGTTCTTGAACCATAACATAGCAAACAACGAATCACAGCGTCATGAATCATGTGTGGTCAAATGATGAACCACCGACTTATTAGTTTGCTTCATCATTTGATACATTACGATTCATATATACAACCATCACATATCTTCACCACATCATTCGTCTCAACCAATTCACTCGCGCACGAGTTCCTTCCCACATCACATACTGGGCCCAGATTCGGCCCGCTCTAATATCATGATCAATTGCAAGCATACATCGTACCAATCATCAGTTTGACCCAAAAGTCCACTTGCAGGTCATAGTTCATAATCCAATATATACTGTGCAATTACCATTCAACTACTCGATGCGTGATATCTTGCCAGCTGACATTCTTTATTATTCAACACAATTTATGGGTAACTAAGAATCAAATAGCATTTATATATAGAGGTTGTATCCTGTGGATCCATCCAATTTGGTGGATTCATGGATCCCCTCTTGCATCCGTTGATTGCATTTTTTGGACGCACCAGATTGCGCCACGTATGTGTAATTGTCATGTGCACATCACGTGTGCACATGACAAATGCACACGTGCAAGTCACATGCTTCATTAATGCGCTGGCACAATCTGGTGCGTCCAAAAAATGCAATCGACGGGTGCAAGAGGGGATCCACGAGTCCACCAAATTGAGAGGATGCACATGATACATTCTCTTTATATATATACAAACAATATTTATAAGTATTTCTTCACACATACTACCAAATTTTTTCACAATTCCGAAACTCTAGGTGTAGAATCTAAACACAAATCCTAAAATGAAGTATACGTTCTTTTCATACGAACTGCAAAAGTGAACTATCTGTCATATGATGTGTTCACGTGGAAATAAAGCGCTTATTTATGTTTGTGGAGCCAAGGGCATCCCCATATGCTACATTCCAAATCTTGTTAAGGTAATCTTAATGATTAAGAAGTGACACAAAAATAGTTAGCAGTTTTCGCATTCATCTATAGTATTATAAAGTGGACCTATATTCACATTCCTTAGAACAACAGTCCTGAGCTCCGACCGTTCGATCTCATTAGAATATCAACCCAAAGGCACAATGTCAACTCTTTCTAACCTAATGGAGGATCAAAAGAAGACAATGCATGAGGCACCAACTGAAGATCATCATCCAGTGCTGCATCTTCCTCCACCTAGTCCTCCATCCCCTTGGTCACTTTCTCCACTCCGTAGCCCGGGTCATTCTCTCTTTTACACTTGCATCGCATCTTTGCGCCGCGTCGAGGGGTACGTCCACTCCATTGGTCTCTCTCAAGGGCTAGTTTTTACCAGTTCTGATAGTCGTACAATACGAGTTTGGAGCCTAAACGAGTGTGCAGATCTAGGGTTCATCAAAGTCAAATCAGGTGAGATTAGATCAATTTTGTGCTGTGATAATATGCTCTTTACTACTCATAAGGATTGCAAAATCCGAGTATGGAACTTTTCCTCTGGGACTAATTTCCATTTCCAGAAAATCATGACTTTACCCAAAAGAAACCCTTTTTCTTCTATATTCTCAAACAACTCTCTACAAAGCACCCACAAAGACAAAATCTCTTGCATGGCTTATGACCCTATAGAGGGACTTCTTTACACCGGTTCATGGGACAAAACTGTTAGAGTCTGGAACTTCCGAGACAGGAAATGTCAGGAAGTGGTTTTTGCTCATGAAGGTAAAATAAACGCAATCTTAATTGGCCAAGGAGATGGATCTATTTTCACTTGTTCCTCGGATGGATCCTTCAAGATCTGGAGCAAGGCGTTAGGGTTTCACACTCTTGTTATGACACTTAAATTCGCTAAATGTTCCATTAATGCGTTAGCTTTAAGTTCTTTAGTTTCTCAAACCACCAATGAGAGCAAAACGCCAGTACTCTACTCCGGTTCCTCCGATGGCCTTGTGAACTTTTGGACCAAGGACAAGGACTCAGCTAGGTACATTCATGGAGGGGTGTTACAAGGACATAACTTTTCGGTTCTATGTTTAACCGCTATAGACAACTTATTACTTAGCGGTTCGGAGGATACAACCATTAGGGTGTGGAGGAGGGAGGAAGGAGATCATCAAGTATTTACGCTTACACATTCATGTTTAGCAGTTTTGCAAGGTCATAGAGGTCCAGTAAAGTGCTTAGCTGCATGTCATGATTTGGACAATAGTGTTATGGGGAGCTTCTTGGTTTACACCGGTTCCTTAGACAAGACATTTAAAGTTTGGAGGGTAAGGGTTGTGGCTGATGATAATGGCGGTAAGCGATATGATGCTGGCGACGAGGCAGGGAGGAGCTCATCCGTGAAAAATGGGGATGAGGTATGTATGAACAAGTCTATGTCCATGAAATATGGACGAAGTGATTCTTGTGATCCTGTTTTGTCACCAAATTGGGTTCAGCGAAGGTTGAATGGACTGTTGAGTGGGAATTGATTGCATTAAACGCCGACGTTTAAATAAATAGCAACATGGTTGGGTTCGTTTCTATCTAATTTCTAGTCGATGCTGAATTCTATAGGGCCTTTCTGTGGCCCGTATAGTCATATAGTAGCCCGTATAGTCATATAGTAGTAGTACGCGTAGTCATATGAATAGGTGGTGTATTTTACAAAATAATAAAGCTTTTAATCGAGAGCTTTATTCATGTTTTTTTTTATCTTGTTTTGTTGGATTTGTCACTTTACATCTGTTGACTACATAATCAATGACAAATATTGCACCACGTCATTGTCCATGCATGTGTAATGCCACGTGTAAAATATGTGCAACTCTCATGTCTTATAAATATGTCGGCGCAATCTCGTGCATTGATGAATTGCAATCGACGGATGTAAAATGGGATTCACGAGTTCATTAAAAAATGAATCGACATGAATAAAACTCTTGATTTAATATATCTAAATTAATAATCCTAATTAATTATTTAATTAACCCTTATAATTAAATTGACTCTTGAACTAAACTAATCCCAAACTATAATTATATAGTTAAATAATTATATAGTTAAATAATTATAATTAATTATTCTTTTAATTCTTAAAATAAAATTAATTCTTAAGCAAAAATAATCCCTAAACTAAACTAATCTTAAACCATACTTGTATATTTAAATAATATTAATTAATTTATTCAATTAACCCTTACAATTAGTTATCCTAAAAGGTTAATTTGATTCAGGTGTAATAGTTTAATTAACTTAGTATTTCATTAAGGATTTATTAGGGGTTATTTATTTATATAATTATGGATTATTGCACGATTAACAGAGTCAAAAACTAAACTTAATGAAAATTGGTAACATAACTGTATGAGGTGGCTGCACTAAATAAAATTTGAATTAAAGGTAATTTTCTTTAAATGACTGACTTGTGTTTTTATTCAAATTGATCGATTGAGCTCACTACGCCATTTTGAAGATTACGCAACACAGCAAAAAATATAGCAAAAGAGTGAAAGTGTTTTGCATAAGTTTCTTGCAAAATACCAGTTGTCGCAACTCGCAACGAAATCTGTGTCTTAAGACGTGTTGCATAAGTCGTGCAATATACTTCATATTGTATATTGCATTAGTATTTACCGGTTTAGCAATATTTCACATGTTGCATTAGGATACGCTGTGTTAAAAATTTACATGTTGCAACATGAATTTTGCGACGTTATGTAATGTGAATGCAACATGAGACATGTTGCGTAAGTAAATATTGTATTTTTTTAGTACCTTTATGCAACACTATTTCGTGCAAAATTATTTCGTGCAACATCTTCTTATGCAACATATCTATAGAAGCAACGTCTTATGCAACATATCAACAAAAACATCTTCTTATGCAACATATCTATAGAAGCAACGTCTTATGCAATATATCAACAAAAGCATCTTCTTATGCAACATAACTTAAAATAACAGCTGCTTGTACGACATACATTTACATCTGCACATCCTAGTTGAACGTTCGTAACATTTAAATTTCGGCACTAGTCATAAAACTAAATACGATTACAAGCCAAAAACATACCCATGTTTGGGTTACAACATCGGAGCAAATACTTAGAGATTCAACAATTTTCCAAAATACGAGCATGATGTCCATACCATGATTTGTTTGACTTGCAGAGTTTTCAGCAGTAGCGGCAGGAGGAATGTAACCAGTATGTGTCGTCAAAGACTTCCATTTTTTGTCATTTCTTTTTAAAAAACTTCGAAATCTTCCCGCTCTCGAGCTTGTTCCTTCCTTATTTTCTCGAGAGCTTCCTTGGTTCGTGCTAGCTCTTCTTGTAAAGTCTGATTGGTGCGGAACGTAATAGCAATACCACTGCTAGGTAGAGGTGGCCTGCGGAAGCAATCACCCAACAAAAGGGTACCAGCGTAACCGAGTGTAAACAGACGGTATCAACTTAACAGAGTGTAAACAGACGGTATCAACGTAATAGAGGGATCAAAAATAGACTTTATGAACTAGATACTCATCTCCATTTTACATAACATATATCACTGCCAATTGCATAACAGGTTCATAACAAACCGCATCAACTTATTCACATTAGCATAATTGTTAGAACCAGACTATCAACCATACTGCATAACAATTACGTAACGACATCTTAATAGTTGCATAGAATAAACAACGCCAAGGTTTATATTTGCATAACAGTTATCACTGCTAAATGCAAAAAAGTTTCATAACAGATCGTAGCAACCAGACTGTACACATTAGTATAACAGTTACAACCAGACTATCCACCAAATTGTATAATAATTGCATAAAAATTGCTTGTCAGTTGCATAAAATAAATATTGCCAAGATATACATTTGCATAACCCTTAGTATTAAAAAGCACACTTGCACTCAATCAATATCTAAAAATTTACAGCTGCATAAAAGGGGTTGAGAGTCATTGACGGCACGTCATTGTGTGCTGCAAATTAATCCCTAGTCTCCTCCTTAGTATAGTAAAGGTAAGCAGGGGTCGAATCCACAGGGAACGGTGAGAAGTGATCTTCTTCTGCAAAGTAAATAACAAGATTGGAGTTTTAAATAGCAAGTAGAAAGAAAACAAAAAACAAACTCGCGTGACTCAGGTTGCGCGTGACTACACTAGCACACTGCTACTAAGTTGCTTAACAATTTATGAGATGCTATCAGCTCAGACTTATCCTTATGAACATATGCTTATCATCGGTTACTAATGATCTATGATTAATTGTTCACGTAAGTTAAGGTCCGGTCAAGGCTTAATAACTTACACATACATTCCGGTCAAAGTTCGTATGATACTATTACTCGATCTAGTCTGATTAACCACGAATCCGGTCAAAGTAGTGATTAACTATTCTAGTGTTACTCCTATCATTCACAGTCACGTACTCTGATAGTTTAACATAGATAACAGATTCAATAATAAGTCTGCGGGCAAGGCTTCGCTTAATATTTAACCTAATTATCATGCAATTGCTTGGAATAATAATACTAAACTTATCATGCAATTAAGAACAAAACCTCAAAACATAATGTTCACAAGTCAAAGTCTAAACTGATAAAGCAAGTTAGCTAGACATGCTTTTATTAAACATCTCAAGGTTTGTATAATAAACAACAATAGTGAACAGTAAAAACAAAGAAAACTCAGCGTAGGTTGTCAATCTGCGCGTCGGTCCCTTGCTGCGCGTCGCTTCGTCACTCGCTCTAGCACTTGCGCATTTCTTCTAGCTTGGTTTGGCCGGACGGCCGATTGGCCGTAGGCTGTAGTATGGTGTCTTCTTGCACATCTTCAAGATTTGTATTTATATGCAAGCTTCTAGGGTTTCTAAGTTCAAAATAGGAAAGAGATAATCTTTGATTTCCAAGTTTATCCCTAAAATCTCGCATAAAATATATTCTGTGCGTTGCTGACGTCATCTCCGCGTTTGCTGACATCATCATCTACGATGCGCGACTTGTCTTGCACGCGACTTATCTTGCGCACGACTGACTGCGAGCGACCTGTCTTGCGCACGAACAGCTTGTGCACGACCGACTGGCGAGCGACTCACTTGTGAGCGACCTGGGTTGCGCCCTGCGTTCTGCTCGGTCTTTCACAATTCTTTCTCCTTTGTTTCTTGCTGCAAAATAAGCTTCTAAACATCTATCTTTAATGCATATTCATCCTTATCCCATAAATTCTCCTGAAATACAAAACTACACCAAAAGCGTAATCTTATACGAGAAAATATACAAACAAGCATAGTGTAAAGGACATAAAATATCATATAAAAGTGTCTTATCAGTCATATTACCACAACTTCAGCTCCATTAGGATCCTTTCTATAAACCTCTAGAAGACCCACAATGACCGGTGCTATTTTTCCTTCTCTAATGCACTTCTCTGCCCTCTCCCAAAAAGTCATCTTGCCCAAACAGTGGTTCACATGGTCGCTCACTAGTCTAGTCTTCGTCATTCTGTCGGAAAATTTTTGCATACCAAAAAACTGTATCAGTTGCACACTTTTACTATAAATTAGAAAACAAAAAACCAAAGAGTTAAAGGTTTTACATTGAATTCATGAGTATTGAAGTGGTTACCAGCCAATTTCACTGATCATGGCGCTTTCTAAACTCGTAGGGGAGTTCACCGTTATTTTTTGCGCAAAATGAGCGACAATTACACTTCCACTGGTGAAAGCCCTTTGCTGCCATGAGTAAAATGTACTCCTTCAACCAGTTGTCTTCTTTATTTACCACGAAGAAAGTGTACAATTTTAAGATCAATTTAGTTTCAATTGTATAATTAAGTTGCAGATCTAATCAAATGAAGTGTGCCCAAATAACTTACGCTAATGTGGTCAATAATATTCTTCCAAGCCACTTCACCCAACTCACTGAAGCTAGCCACATTCATTGGGACAGACTCCCTCACGTACCTCCCAATTTCATGTACTAGAAGTTTTTGTTGCTTGGAAATATTAGGAGTGTTGTTAATCAGATTTTGGAGTGTGATACGCCCTTTCTTTAGCATTCCGACCTCGAGTTTTGCACCAAAAACAACTCCTCGACCGCTAGGTAGGAAAAATCCATCTAATACAGGGATATTGCTCACATAAAAATCTCTATTAACAAAGTTAAAAAGTAAAGAAAACATTAATAATGAGCCATTTTAATACCTGGTCCAAGTTTTAGTTTGAACCTTGTCCTCTTCATTCTTGCAGCATCTGATGCATTCGCTGCCATATCCTCTTCATTATGGGTGTGACGCTCCATGGGAGCATGAATGGCCATTGATGACAATAAAGAAGGTGGAACTGGGGGTTGGCTGGATTAGGCGTGGACGGATGTTACAGCTTGAGGTTGAGGCGGTGTTTGGAATTAAGGCTAGGAGTGTGCTTCTGAGCGACTGCTATACTGAGGTCTTAACTGATAACTGGCTAGAAGTTGGGACTGAAATAGATTTCGGGATTGTCTGCTAGACTAAGGTCTGTTCGTCGGCTGGGTTTGAGTTTGGGTTTGAGGTGATCTGCTTGAGAGTATCGACAAACTATTTCTTGTGGCTGGGAGTTGATTTTGGGACTTAGGTGAACCATTTGAGGGATGCGAATGACTATTCCTTGTGGCTAATAGTTGATTTTGAGAGCCTTTTGAGAGTTTAGGTTGTTCGCTAGTTTGAGATTGAGGGGATGCTACTGCGGTTTGCAGCTCAATAATTCTCTCCGACAGGGATGTTGTCCGAGCCTTCTTCCCCTTCCTCACCGGCTGCTTCCCAAAAAATGTTCTAACTTTATTTGACTTGACCTACATTAGTTGAGGATTTGATGCATATAAGGGTGTTTATCGGGTCGGGCCTCACTCGAATGTCGTAAGCTTGAGCCCTAAACACAGTTAAATATTAGGGCCGATCGAAAAAATCGTTGTTGGAGAAACGTAGATCCGAAACGTAGAGAGCTGGAATTCGTTGTTGGAGATTATGTTTTCTTGAGAGTCTCACCTATGAAAGGTGTTGTGAGGTTCAGAAAGAAGGGAAAGCTCAGTCCTCATTTTATTGGCCCTTTTGAGATCTTAAAACGTATTGAGAACGTTGCTTACAGACTTGCTTTACCGCCAGAGTTGAGTAATGTTCATCTTGTGTTTCATGTTTCGAGGTTGCGAAAGTATGTCTCAAATCCCACCATATTTTGGAACACGAAAAGCTTTAGATTGATGATCAGTTAGTTTTTGAGAAGCTACCTATTGCTATTCTTGATAGTCAAATAAGAAAGTTGCGCAATAAGGAAGTATCATTAGTAAGTGGTGTGGAAGTCATAAGCAAGGAGAAACTACAAGGAAATCTGAGAGGGATATGAAGAAAGAAAAAATACCCTCGTCTTTTTGAAAATTAAAATACATAAATTCGAGGACGAATTTTTTTAAAGGAGGGAAGAATGTTATATCTGATTTTATTAATTAGGTTAATTAAAGAAATGGTAAATGGAAAAAAGCAGAAAAAAAGAGGGGTTGAGGGTTGGACGCTGTCAACTTTATTAAATTAAAGGAGTTGGTTTCAAAAACTTGTCACGTTTGTTACGGAGTGGATTACTCAATCCGTTTTTTTACCAATATTGATGATCATGGATTGAAATACGTAGCTACTTAAAAAGACAACACACTTCTCTATTTTTCTAATCTAACCGCGAGTTAAAAAAGGTACGTGAACACAAAACAATATCATAGACGGTGAGTGAAGCTGACTTCCATGAAGGACCTAGCATCACGTGATTGATCTTTGTGCAAGGTTAGACAAAGAGTGTGAAAGGTTAGTGGGTTCCACAAAGCCAGTGCTTCTGCTCAATCCTTGTAAGTAATCGTGATTGAGTTTGATAATGGAAATATCAAATAGAGACTCAAGGAAAGTCTACGAGTCGTTATATTAACATTGATGTCTTATTTTATTTCGACAGTGATCAAACAGGTCATCAAATTCAATAGTTGAGCATTTTGGGGTTCTCAAGTAGAGTTTTGAGGGAGTCAGGTGAGTAAATAGCATATTTTAATTATATTATATATTATTATATGGGTAGTAACGGAGTACGAAAAAGTATACAAATCCCCTTTTCATCTGGTAAAGTGACTGCGTACGTTGACGTATATATGACATATGAAATATCTGGCTATTATTATTTATAAAATTTATACATCATTGCATTCACGACATGAGCATGGATATAAAAGAGCGGTTGAGCCGTGATTGTATATCTGGGGTCCGGACTGGCAGTGACGACTGTCCATCATAGTTATTGGCAGTGACGACTGCCCATCATGCTATATCTGAGTACTATCATGGTTATATCTGATACATCTGGTGCATTCATTCATTCACGCATTTATATTCATATATATGTATTTATAAACAAACAAGGAATATGGATATGGAACTGGTAAAGAATACGGATATGAAATTATTATAGTATATGAATACGCTAATGAGCATGTTATTTATTCACTGAGTCAATTTGACTCACCCGTTATTATCCCACGCTATTTTCAGATAAATGAGCCAGTGTTCGAGACTCATCAGTTGTCTACATCGACGAGAAATTCGTTTCTAGTACGGTGCCATCCAGCCAGCTCAACTAGTTTTTGTATTTTATTTCAGTTGTTTGTATAGACGCTCCATTGTACTTGACATTTACATATTTGTTTATGTTATTTAATTCCGCTGTTTAGAATACTTTAATAGTTATCGAATGAAGAGGCTTGCTTAGCAAACTGGTTAAACGCCGGTCTCGATCCTTAGTTTTGGGTCGTGACAGTTTATCAAGATAAATATTGGATTGATAGAATTCAACGGATGAAATAATGTTCTTCCGTCTAACATAAATATGTTAGTCACAGAATTAAGACTGCTCATGGATATAAGATAATTTATTAATCAAGTTTAATATGTTAAAGTTTGAGTGAGATATTTAATGTTTCTATTTTATGGATGTTGATATAATTAAAATTAATTGGTATAAAAATAAAATGATATAAAATAAATATTATTTTTATAAATTATATAATTTTGTGAACAGACTATTGGTTGGGCCGGACTTTCGGGCCGTACGGGCTTGGAACGACAAGCCCGAGCCCGAGACTATAATAACTGGCTTAGGCTTCTATCAGGCCGACATGCGAGCCGGGCTGGGCTTATGTAGGACCGGGTCATCAAGCTTTTTGCGGTCTAACGGACATGCTGGACACCCCTAGATGCATCCTTCAGAGGTCCTCAACAATTATTGTATCATCTAGAGCAAATAATACAAAAATCACCAAATCATGCTCAAGTAATGTACATAAATAAATTTTAACATAATGAAGATGAAAATAAAATAACCAGTAATATCATAAATCATCGAATCACCTATGGGACTTCGATGAGGCGTGGGATTGCGTTGGTTAGAGCATTTGTTCAGGTGAGGGACTTCGTTCTGGGGAGAGCATTTGTTCGGGCGAGGGATTGGGAGGACTTTGCTCATTCAAAGGTGTTCGTTTAGGAGGGACTCCTCGCTCAGCTGACTCGGTAATCACAACAAAGTCAGTCGAAGTATTTGGTTTCAGAATCTGGAGCCTGGTTCTACTTGACTTCCATTGCTCCACTATCGTCTGGGTCTGCAGTGAGCGCTTTCTAGCGGACTCCTCTCTGAGTATGTCTACCAAATCTCACTGCATGGCCGGCTTGGAATGTAGTTGTGGTGGTGGCTTGGCCGTGGTTGCTTGGTCTTCGGCTTCGCATGTGGCTTGACCATCGAATTCTTGAGGGGAGGAATGGTTTTGCAACCGATCGCCAATTTCATCTCAGCAGCGATCCTGGAGATGAGAAATGACACAAAGTTAGTTAGGCTGGGGTTTCTGCTAAGTTGGGGTAAGGGGGATGATGTGGCTAACGTTGATTGGTTAATATAATTTCACACATATTATAATCTAAACCCTTGATAACCTCATATATTGAATCTCAAACCTTCATAACATTTCAAACCCTTTAACATTCATAACCCTGAACCCTTAACATTTTATAATCCTGGAACTCTTAAAATCTAAATTCCCAAACCCCCAAACCCCCAAACTCTTATGCAAAACTTTGGCAAAACTCATAAACCCTTAGCCAAAACCACTACACCCATAGATGAAATATGTATCAAAACACACTTTAAAAATCTCAAACACGCATTAAAACATGTACACATTGGTTGTTTAAAACATGTACACATTGGTTGTCCATAAATATTATCATCAACTTTCACTTGTAATAAATATAAAGCATCATACCTCAATATAAAGAAGTATCAAAGCTATTCTCCATATTCATCAAAGTTATTCCCCATATTCATCAAGTGCATCAAACTATATCATCATCATCTTCTTCATAAATAATATTGAGCTATTCATTACTATTCTCTTCATCATCTTCAAATTCATCTTCGGACTCATCAATATTAATAGAATTATAGAAATCCGGTGGCGCTCTTGAATTCAAGCACTAATGAACTAACGTTGTATGTTCCTCTTTGAGCCACAACGTTGGTTACCTTCCAATTATCACCCAATTTCGGATCATCGATGTAGAACACTTGTCTAACAATGGGTGCTAAATAATATGGTTTGTCCACAGAATACATTTGTGACGTATCCAATGATTCGATTCCGTTATCCCTTCTAATGTCTCCTCTATTTTCATTAAACCATCGACATTTGAAGACAACAACGGTCACACCTTGTGGGTATAGTAACTCGATAACATCTTCAAGCACACCATAATAATTTTCATCATCAATTTCAACCAAACACTGTTTTGAGTTGTTCCGGATCTAGAATCTCGCTCCCATATCACAAATTTTTACCTCCATTGTAATAAGTATGTGCTTGAGGTTCACATGATAAAGAGTAGATACTCGTTAAAACCATCGGATCCTCGAAGTAGTGTCATCTATAAAATAATTAGCATTATTCACTTATATATGTGTATGAAAACCCAATGAAATTAAGGTTAGAATACATACCCAATGTTTCAAATATGGACTAAAATGTTTGATTCGAGCGTTGTCTCCAAAGTATGGATATTGCTCTTCAAATTCTCTCTTATGATGATCCACATAATACTTTGCTTCATTACAATTCTCTATAACACACCAATGAGCGGATCTAAGATTACTTTTACTGAGCAACTTCTTTCCATATTTGATTCTTTGGGGATATTATTTTTCATGTACATTTTAACATAAGTAACACACTCTTGCGTTATATATATTGCTCAGCAATACATCCTTCTGGAAATCGTGTGTTTCTTACATATTTTTTGTACTCACCCAATTGCCTATTAAAAAATAACACGTAAAAGCATTAGATTAAATATATGAAACACATTAAATAATTAATAAATGTAATGATTAAATATATATACCTCTCGATCGGATACATCCAAGAATAATGAACAGGTCCTTTAAGCAGAACTTGATGTGGGAGATGAATCATGAGATGTACCATGATGGTAAAAATGCAGGAGGAAAGATCCGCTCAAAATGACATAATATCAACACTATATCAGACTCCATATGAATGACATCACTATTTGTCAACTCTCGACAACAAAGTCTTTGAAACCATCTACTTAAGAAAATCACCGAGTTCACCACATAAGTATGAAGATATGATTGGATGAAGACATGAATTAATCGTTGGAACATAACATGACAATCATGCGTTTTCAACCCAACAAATTTTCTTCTCTTGAAGATTGACCTTACTTCTTAAACTCCAGCATAGTATGATGGATACTCAACATCTTTCATCATCTGTAGAATTTTGTCTTGTTTTCTGGAGTAACAGTGTAACATGGTCTCCCGGATGGAATAACCCACAAATGTCGTTTACTTTGAAATCCAAGAATCGCCTCAACTGCACAATCGAAGACATTCTTCTCAATGTGCATCACATCAAGCGAGTAAGGTTGTTTCAAATATTTCCAATAAGGCAACTCATAAAATATAGTCTCATGTGTCCAACAAAGTTTCTCGGAGTTTCCCTTCCCTTTAAATTTTGGATGTAAGCTAAGTACGGGAAAGTCTCGCTGTGACTCTGAATGATATCAAAAATGCCAATACTAAAATAAAGGAGGTTTATCCCTTAACTCAACTTTACCTCCAAACTTACTTGTTGCAGTCCTCCATTCATGGTTAAGTGGTAACCATCGACGTGTCCTTGGTATGACATTCTTCTATCTGAATGAACAGCATCAATTCCGTCTAAACAAATGGGACAAGCTTTATATCCTTTTGTTTGAACACCTCCTAACATTCCAAGACCGGAAAGTCACTAATAGTCCACAATACTGCAGCTCTCATATTAAAACAAGTACCCGAATAACGATCATATGTAGATACCCCGCTACTCCATAGTAACTGCAATTCATCAATCAGAGGTCTCATGAACACGTTCAAACACTTTCCAGGGGATTTAGGACCCGAAATTAACATTGCTAGTATGTTAAATTCTTTTTTCATACACATCGACGGTGGCAAATTATAAGGCATAACCACAATAGGCCAAGTGCTGTGAGACGTGGAATTTATTCCAAAGGGATTGAACCCATCAGTGCTAATCCGAGACGCACATTTCGATTTCATTTGCAAATTCTGGAAATTGCATATTAAAGTGATTCCATGCATCTCCATCTGCTGGATGTCTAAAATCACCCTCACCATCACCAATTCGACGTTCTCCATGCCAACGCATTTCCTTTGCCACGTGTGGAGATGTATAAAGACGTTTGAGCCTTGGGGTAATAGGAAAGTACGGACAATTTTTTTTGGAACTCTTCTTCCACCATTTTCATAAGCATAACGTGGCTCCTCACAAATAGGACAACTATCAAAATGCTCATAATCTTTGTAGTACAATACACACCCATTTTCACATGCATGATATATCGTAACCCAATCCTAGCTTCTTTAAAACTTTCTTAACATCTCGATAGGATCTCGGTAGTTGTTGTCTTCAGGCAACAATCTTCTACAAATATCCAAATGTTTATCAAAGCTCTTATCCGACCAACGACTTTCTACTTTCACTTGTAGTCCCTCCAAAATACACTTCAACACTGTTTTATCACTTCCCAAAAAAATTGGCCTTTGAGCTTCCTCTAAAAGACTACAATACTTCTCATAAGCAACCTTATTCTCAACATGATCAAAAGTATCTTCCACATCATTTGTGGAAACATCACGTAGAGGAAACACATCATTCAATAACTCTATAGTTGAATAATTATCTCCACCAACAACTTGCATGTCATTGATTCATACCTCAATTCTGATGGTTCAGCTTCCTCACCATGCAATGTCCAAACTGTATAACTTTGCATCATCCCGTATTGAACCAAATGTCGCCGCATTTCACTCAAATCAATCCACTCTCCGCTGCACTTACAAAGCCTACATGGACAAGGATGTAATTGTGTAGTACAATTATCTCTTGCAAATTGTATGAAACCTTCAATCCCATCAAAATACCGTCGATCCACTCTCGACAAATTCATCCAAACCTATCCATGACTTGATTATTCTTTGATTCCTACAAAAATAAAAATAATTGCATCTTCAAACTCAAACAAATCTTAACACAAAACAACCCAATCAAACGTGGAAATTTCATACAAAACGGATTACCTCCTAGAAATTCAAAATTTTCAATGTGGAAGTGTAGATCGGTCATACCATATCCCATATGCAATTCCTATGACATTACAAGAGTAAATTAAGCTTTAAAATCTTCAAGCTTGATGAGTTGAAGAAGGAGAGCCGCAGGCGATTCGAAGTTTCTGTGTTTCTGCATTTCTGTGTTTCTGGTTGCTCATATTGATTTGAGCAATTAATGTATTCTCACTTTTGCAACATACATAGCATATGTATGTTGCGTAACCGAACGAAAAAAATTGCTCCCCACCAACCATCATAAAACCTTGTACGTTTTGTTTACATAAACGTGGAAAAGTCAAAAGTTTTGGATTTTATGTGTTATGCAACATACCTTTTGATGTTGCTTATATGTATGTTGCAGTAGTATAAGCATTTTGAATCCCGCAACATATAACTATATGTTGCGTTACTTTATGTTCCACAAACTATCTAAGGGAACGTGTTATCTTACGCAACATTCACTTAAATGTTGCAAGTATCTAATGCAACATATATCTTATGCAACATCAAAGTCTCTATGTTGCGTAGTGTTCAAAATGGCGTAGTGATTGAAGATGGTGCATATGCACATATATATCTATGAGTCATACGAAAAGTGGCTTTAATCCAGAGACCAGCACTGGAAACTCAGTACCAGCGATGAAAGCAAGGGCCCATATCGAAACAGTCAAGGCCACGATGGAAACGGCTAAGAGGAGTAACATGAACGAGAGACATAGAGAGAGGATGAGGGATGATGAGCACATTAGGAAACTGATGCAGAAAATCGTGATCCAAATGACGTTCTGTTTCATTTTACGCCACCTGAAAATATCGAACAACATGTAGTAGCTGCGTCCGTTATCGATGAAGATATGTTGGCTTTAGGTGCTAAGCTAGCGAAGCTAAGCGGTGGACTGGAAGAGAGGTAATGGAGCGTAAGTAGGTGATAAGTCTGGCAGTTGGATATATATAAACTTATAGAGCTTGTACGTTTCTGTACATATTTCCAAGGACGCACCGCTTTGGCAGGTAAAAGGACTAAAATCTTACACCAAGTTGGTCTAAGACCCACAAAAGACTGATATTGTGAAGAACACACGTTTGGAAAATGGAGTAGAAATGACACGTATAATTATCTCAATTAAAATATGTTTCTTTTTTACCGCGAACATGAGAAACAGAAAAAGGTACTTTCGTACTACAGGGAAGTCATGTGAATCATGCACTCAATACGTAAAGGTAGAGTGGGGTTCATTTGAAATTCCGGTCAATTTTGAGACCCTGAGGGCTGAGATGGTGATCTATAAATCATCTTTTTTAATTCGTCTTTAAAAAAAAATTCAAAATGTGCAACAAATAGTTAGATCAAAAGTGCAAACAATGAAAAAATTTAAATGCATTCGTGCACAATGGGTTGCAAGAGGACTGCACTCTATACACTTATATTTAACATTTTATGATGCAGTAAACATAATTTTTTTTGTCAATGTTGGGTTCATCAGGAATATTAAACATACAATCCCAAAACTGGCAAAGAAAATAATATCTATACTTATATAAAGCATAAATGATGCTATTAACAGTTACTTTTTATAACCACATTTTACTTTCCAATATTGCCCTTATAACTATTACTAAATACTTTATTTCATAAATATATTATTTATAACTTAAATAAAACCATGCACCTGATTTTATTTTTAAAAATTTTATTTTATATGATGTTCTATTTAAAAAAATTATAAACATTTTTTTAATAGCACAGATCACTACAAATTTCGTCAATTTTTTCGGCGCCATAAAATCACCGGAAAACTAACTGAAAGTCACCAGAAAAGCGCCGGAAGAAGCGCCGGAAATTTGTGCCGAAAAAAACCCCGCCGGAAATCACTGGTTGATGGAAATTCAATGGAAAAGCGCCGGAAATTTCCATCTCCTTTCCGGCGCTTTTCCATCGACACTAAAAGTCGCCGGAAAGATAATGGAAAATGCGTGGAAAACGCCGATAACATTCTGAGCATCAGCCGGCAGAAAGAGTGTTGGAAGCGTAATGGAAAGTCGCCGGAAATTGATTGCGTAAACAAGCGCTGGAAATGTCATGGAAATGCGCCGGAAATGAGTGTAATGGAAGTATGATGGAAATATGTCGGAAATGGAAGCCATGGAATTTATACGGAGAAGCGCCGGAATCTTTAACATACACAACAATATTAATTTATATTATACTTTTTTGTTTCAATACAAATTACTTTTTAACTTAAATTAATTAAAATAAAGAATAAATTATATGAAAGATGGGCTGATCAGTCGAGAGTACAAAGTTTAATTACAAAAGCATGCATGGCCTAGTTTCATTTATCCGCAAGTAAGCAAATACGAGTAGCTTCAGTCTCATTTCTTTGTGGATTCGCTTCCTCCAAGTCTTCTTTCAATTATTGTCGAAGCATCTTTGACAATATCTGGAATATTGCGTCCATATTAGTACCAGTGAATCGATTGACGTAGATGTTGTTGTAAATCATAATTCTCAGATCTTCTCCTCTTTGAATGCCGATAACACCATTTGTCAAGAGGTACCCTTATATAATCTGCATATGCCATCTCTATCGTCCTACTAACCAGAGTACGAGAGACCTGAAAATAAAAGAAAATGTGAACTGAAAATTAGGCCAAACAAGATTGGAAATTTTGCCAAAGCTCCTGATTTGGACATTCAAATGTTATGTCAAAATATTTCAGTGACCTTCTATCATGTTTATAAGTTTTTTTACTGCAAGACGTGCAGTATCAGTATCCACCTTCAATATGTTATGCGTTGTACAAGACTCTTCATTCTAAGTTGATAATGTGTTCACCAAACTGTTAGGGTCAGTCCTGTACCAATAAAACAAATGATCAATGAATCCTGCAAACACAAGGGTATTATATGCATCTGATTAAATAACAAAGATGCAGATCGATCCATAATCTAATTGCTAAAGATATTTGAAGTTACTCGAAAGTTAAGATCAATGATATGCACAATATACATGAGAACTAAGGTTTGAAAGAATAAGTAGTTCATAACTTGATGGTTTACATTACAACAACTATGTGATGATTCTATCTTTTTCTTTGGTATGCACATAACTTTAACATACCTCATTCAGTGAGGTCCAATGTGGTTGGATAGTGACAGAGTTATCACATTCTGTACACGCTTGAAGAAGTAATCAGCCATTGGAGAGACTATTTTCAAACTTGAGTAATACCCACTGAGACATATTGATCCTAGAGACCAACTATTATCTGCAAAAATATGTTTGATGTTAATAAAAGTCACTAAAGAATTAATTGGGCAATCAAATTGAAGTTTACTTTTTGAATGGTGTATTATGATGTCCAAATAGGCTTAATAGCTTCGAAATGGTCTACGAACTCTTCTGGGAAAGTGAATAGATAGTGTTTTCCAGATAGATAGCCCCACTGCGTCTTCTCTTGGCATTCAGAAAGGACAGTTACTAGTTACTACAGCTCGCCCACGGATGAGTTGTTGCATTCAGTAGACCTTAAAAAATGTTCACACAAAAAATGGATATCAAACCAAAACTGCAAAATAACTCAACAACACTACTTATACTGGCGTTGAATATACACTATCAAAAAAGAAAATGTAAGCATAAAATTGACCAAAAGCCAATGAATTTAACTGAAACAGCTTTTGAAACTCAAACACCTACACCTTGAGTAGATTGTAGACATCCAAAAGAACTATAATTTCAATGAATCGATAAAGAAACATAACTATGATAAAAAGATTAACCTACAAAATGTCCACAGGTTCGCAATCGGGGTCTCTCGCCCTCCATATGGTGTTCCTGTGTCGGCAAATCCATGTGTTACCTAACGCTCCGCACCAAATTATCCACACCTAACATAAGCAAGTAAACCAAATTAGTCTCCTGGAAACGGCCATGGAAATAGATTGTCGAAGTGATGAAGAGGATTTCAGCGACTTTCTAGGTTTGTTCCACTTCCATCGCTATAAATCTGATGTCGACATAAAATTTGAATTTCCGGCACATCTCCAGCGCTTTTCCACCTTCATATCGGAATTTTTTTGTTTCCGACAGCAAATAATGGAATTGTGACGGAAAGGTGGCGGAAATTTCCATCTAATTTCCGGCGCTTTTCCATTTCACACTATCTTTAATTGATCTCCCAACTTCTTTAATGGAAAGGTTATGGAATGTCGCTGGAAATTTCCGGCGCATTTCCAACACAAAATTGCGCCGGAAATAATTGCACTGAAATTATAATGGAAAAGTAACGATAGTCTATATTATTTTAGAATTTTTAAAACATGTTGGAAACACAATGGAAAGGAGACGGAAAAGAGGCGGAAATATTTCCGGCGACCATCTATTGCCGGAAATTTTGCGCCGGAAATTTTGCTTTAATTTGTAGTGGATATTGTCCAAAAATTACTAGTAAGCTTGAAGCATAAGCTTTTAACGAAAGGAAAGGACAAAAATTCGCACAAAGACCCAAAATGAAGAGATAAGAAGGGTCATAGTGTCACACAACCTTATCCATATACCCCATTTGAATTACATCCTCATGTTACGATCATTATGTTAGTAAAGGTAGTTATGTGTAAATCTACTAAAATCTCCGTCTTATTTTAACACACATTTAACACTAATTGAGGGCGAGGTGCGCTAGATTTAGAGTTAGTAAACATATTTTGAACTAAAAAGATATGTTTTGTTTAAATAAATTAATTTTGTTTTATTATAGGATGAATCCAATCTGTTTATATTAGGGACTACCATACCCTAGTCTCTTCTGTCCTAAGGTTATATTGTCCGTCTAGTACCTAAAAACTTTAAGAAAATAGTCTATAGTGTCCGATCCTACCCAAAAATATCAAACAGAGGACTCAAAAATAGTCAAATCATATTCGACCAACCGTAAATAAAAATAGGATGTACCCTACCTGCCCAATTGTCGACCCCTAAAATTCACATTCAAAGAATGTTGTGGGCGGACCGTGGACGTGGACCTATATCAGAAACCTAAACACTGTAAAAACTTCAAGTCATTATAAATAAAAATATATAGTTTAATGAAAGTCCAGATATAAAATTAAAAGCCGTCATAAAATTATGTAAATTTGATATGTAAAACTCAAAATAACGTAATTTAAATTAAGATTGTAAGATGTGAAATTCTATCTTTTAGTTGATGGTTAATCCCACAACACCAGTCAGCCATATAATATGTTACTATCTGTGATAGCAAATATTCTACATGAGAATATAATAAGTAACAAAACAAACAACCAATTTGTTAATCCACTCTAAGAACTAAACTTTAATAATGTGATGACTCTCTTCTGAGTCTAACAAGTACAATATTTCAAGTGTCATTCCTGACGACCTATACTACAACTCAAGAAAATAAAACCTATACCAACCTATAAGTAAAGACACATTCTTTTACTTGTCTATGACTGCTCCTATTTGAATGTCAGTCATAAATTATCGGTCTTTGCAAACAACCTCTGTCGAAGGGTATCAACTTTGTCGAGATGCCTAAAGCGCACTTTGGCTTGTTGCATTGTCAGAACTTCAACCGCGGTAAATAATGATTGTTCTCATATCAATTTTCACCTCTCCGCAAAAGGGTATTACGTTGGTGATATGCCTAGCGCAATCACAATGTCAAATATGCATACTGTGCGCTCTTCTCCTCCAACTCGTTCAATTGCTTGGATAGCAAGTATGTTAATAAACTTAGTTTATGCTCGGGTATTAATGTATATTTCTTATCTTAAAAGGAAATATATCGGCATATATCTTCAATATATGATATATATTCATAATCAATTTTTTAATATTTCTTATTAGTAATCAAAGATGAAAAGATGAAAATATGCAGTTTGCTCCTCATCTCCATTTCGACGTCTGTAACTTACTTGAACTATATGATGTGCGCACAAATTTTTGTATATTTGTGCACAGTCCTCATCTATTCTCTGTTAGTTTTACAGTTGATTGAGAATATTTTAATACTTTCTGCGCGACTTTTAGGTAAATTACATTTTTCGGATTTAAGTGTCTGACGAAATATCTAAGTTAGGGGTGTCCAATAGGCCGGGCCGGCCCTAACCCTAATATGTGAGGCCCGAGCCCGGTCCGACCCTAAAAATTTGGGCCTTTTTAAAGAATTCAGGCCGGGCGGACTGAGCCTCTTTAAAATTCTAAAGCCTAAGGGCTTTCAAAGCCCTTTGACTTAAGGATTTGACCGGGCTTGACCGGATTTGACCTAGCCTAATTTCAAAATCCAATCCATTTTTTTAAAATTTAATTAATTTGAAACACATTTTTAAGTTAATTTAATTATAAGGATTTTTATAATAGTAGTTTTAACTAATACGTTCAAAGAATAGGCTAAATTTTGAATTTAATTATAATATAACCATATTAAACAAATATATATGTGTTTGAGAGTAGATTTTAAATGTTTGTGTATTATTGTATGTTATCGTAATGTTATATTAATGATATAAGTGTTGTATATTACAAATTTAAAGATAACATATTTATTTTAAAATTAATTGTTTTGGTTGGGCTTTTTCGGGCCTAGTATCGGGCTTCGGAATTCAAGCCCTAGCCTGGCCCAAGGCTCTCGGGCTCCGGCTTTTATCGACATTGGGTTCGGGCCGGGCTTGGACCGTGCCAGGCCGTAGGGCTTTTTTAGGGCTTTCGGGCTCAATGGACACCCATAGTCTAAGTGTATCTAAATGAATGAATGAATGAAACTTCTAGGATTTGATGAAGATTAATTCTTAGGATGTTTGATGAGTACATAAATGTACTAATATTTATGCGCAATTCCCATTTAGGTTTTGTTAGTTCTATAGTTGTTTGTGAGAATTTTGATATTTTTCGTGTGATTTTCAGGTTATTTACATCTTTTGGCTTCACGGAATAGTTTTGGAAGAATGAGCGCAAATGTCCAGTGAACCGTTGAAAAAGTAATGAAAATTGGTCAAGTCAACCGAAGGTCAACTCAAGTCAACCGAAGGTCAATTCAAGTCAACCAAAGGTCAACTCAAGTCAACAAAGGTCAACTTTGACTCGGTCAACACGGTCAAACCTCAGATTTTTCCAAGCTATAAATACAAATCTCACATCCAAAATGATCATCTTTGGCAAATCATCAAAACACAAAATAAAGACCAAAGATCAAGTAGAAGGAGAGGAAGCTATGGATTGAAGATTGAAGATCATCCACATCTAGCTAGACTACATCCTAAACTCTACTTTTACTTTCATGTCCATTGTTTACATTTTCATTGTTATTTGTATGTTTCTCACCATGTGTGAGTAGTTTACTTGTGATTGGGGATCACATGGATCCCCTAGGTTAGGATAGAGTTTTGAACATTCTTTCCATGCATTTGAATGAAGTTTGATTATTTTCTTAATTGTTATAGTTACATGTTCACTAAGATTCATGCTAAGTGTTTGACGAAATGCCTAAGTGTATCTAAATGAATGAAACTTCTAGGATTTGATGACGATTGATTATTAGGATGTATAGTAACTATTTCATTGTTGTTTTGAGAATTAATTGTGCGCGAGAGCGACGATTACTCTTGACGATAGGTTAGGTTTGTGTTGAGTTCTTAGTGTCGCCCAATAGACCGAAAGGTTGAGGTTGAGATGCTTGAATTCCACATGGTTTAATAGACCGATGGGTTGAGAACCAATACCTTATAGCGCGTCAATCACATTCCAAGGAAGGAACGAGAGTTGAACTTGGAATTTGATGCGTAAACTTAAGAGAACTAACCAAATGTAATTTGTGCATGTGAAATTGAATGTTTGATTCTCCTAAGTCCTAGGGGTGAAGTAGAATCCTCAATCACATCTTTATTTTCTTGTTAAAATCAATCATCAATTAACAATCTCCCCAAACCTTCTTATGTTAAGTAAATTTAGGTAATTCTTAGCTAGATAACTACCACCTCTTCCTTTGGGTTCGACTCTAGGTCACCTAGATTATAAATTTTGTTTGACTTGCGTGATTAGGATTAGTGTTCCACGAATACGCCCTAAAACCGCGCGTCATTGTTTAGTAACTATTTCATTCTTGTTTTAGGAGTTAATTAGCTCGAGAACGACAGTTACTCTTGACGATAGGTGAGGTTTACATTGAGTACTAAGTGTCACCTAATAGACCGAGAGGTTGAGATGCTTGAATTCCACAAGATTCAATAGACCGAGAGGTTAAAAACTAATACCTTTAAGCGCATCAGTCACACGTTCTAAGTAAGATATGAGAGTTGAACTTGAAATTTGATGCGTAACCCTAAGAGAAGTAACCAAATGTGTTTAGTGCATGTAAAATTGAATGTCCGATTCTCCTAATTCCAAGGGGTTAAGTAGAATCGTTACTCACATTTTTATTTCATTGTTAAAACTAAACAAGCAACCACAAATCCCTAAACCCTTTTATGTTACGTAAATTTAGGTGATAATTAACTAGTTATCTATTTGAAAAAACTAATACTAACGCAATTTAAATATCGACTGTAAGATGTGAAATTCTATCTTTTAGTCAATGGTTAATCAACAAATATTCTTCATGAGAATATGTAAAGTAACAAATCACACTACCAATTTGTTAATCCACTCTAGCAACCAAACTTTTTTAATGTGACGACTCTCTCCCGAGTCTAACAAGTACAATATTTCAAGTGCCACTCCTAACGACCTATACTACAACTCAAAAAATAAAACCTATACAACCTCTAAGTAAAGACACATTCTCTTACTTGTCTATCATTGCTCCTATTTGAATGTCAGTCTTAAATTGTTCTTTGCAAAGAAACTTGTGTTGAAGGGTATCAACGTTGTCGGTATGCCTAAAGCGCACTTCGACTTGTTGCGCTGTCAAAACTTCAACCGTGATAAATAAGGATTGTTCTCATATTAATTTTGACCTCTCTCAGAAGGGCATTATCTTGGTGATATGCCTAGCGCAATCACAATGTCAGATATGCATAGTGCGCGCTCTTCTCCTCTGACTCGTTTAATTGCTTGGGTAGCAAGTATGTTAATAAACTTAGTTCATGGTCGGGTGCTAATGTATTTTTTTTAGGGTTAATTACAGAAAACCACCCCTATAATAGGGGTAATTACAGAAAACCACCCGTATAATGACTATTTGCAGAAAACCACCCTTATAACGTGCTCCGTTAGCATTTCACCACCTCGTCACTATTCCGTTACATGAATCGTTAAAAAAAATTAAAAAAAATTAAAAAAAATTAAAAAAAATTAAAAAAAATTAAAAAAAATTAAAAAAAATTAAAAAAATTAAAAAATTAAAAAAATTAAAAAAAATTAAAAAAATTTTAAAAAATTAAAAAAATTAAAAAAAAGTAAAAAAATTAAAAAAGTAAAAAAAATTAAAAAAATTAAAAAAAATTAAAAAAATTAAAAAAAATTAAAAAATTAAAAAAAATTAGTTCATGAAATGATGTAACTAATGTGTTATTTCTCAAATCAAAATAGAGTATATAGAGTATATAATTTTAGGGTTTAGGGATTAAAATTAAAAGTCAATAGAGTATATAATATTATTACATATGAGTACATGAAATAAATAAAAAATAATAGACAAACGAATATCTAATTGTACTAATTTCGTATGAGTAAAAGCCTTCTGTGAGACTAAAGATAACTTCTGTCTCAAAATAGAGAAAGCTGCAGGAAATTCCATACCTTTGGCCTCTGCCTATCTCACCGCTATCATCTTCATCAAGTTGTATTATATAAATTTTATTTTAGATTGATCTACAAATATTTTGATTCGCACAACAACAAATTACATTTCATGAAATATATTACATTTTTTAATTTTTTTTAATTTTTTAAATTTTTAAATTTTTTTAAATTGTTTTAAATTTTTTTAATTTTTTTAATTTTTTTTAATTTTTTTAATTTTTTTAATTTTTTGTAATTTTTTGTAATTTTTTGTAATTTTTTGTAATTTTTCTAATTTTCTAATTTTTTTTATTTTTTTTAATTTTTTTTAATTTTTTAATTTTTTTTAATTTTTTTTATTTTTTTTTTTTTTTTTAATTTTTTTTTAACGGTAAAGTCAAATGGTGGTAAAGTGCTAACGGAGCACGTTATAAGGGTGGTTTTCTGCAAATAGTCATTATACGGGTGGTTTTCTGTAATTACCCCTATTATAGGGGTGGTTTTCTGTAATTAACCCTTTTTTTTATCTTAAAAGGAAATATATCGGCATATATCTTCAATATATGATATATATTTGTAATCAATTTTTTTAATATTTCTTATTAGTAATTAAAGATGGAAATATGCAGTTTGCACCTCATTTCCATTTCGATGTCTGTAACTGACTTCAACTATATGATGAGCGCACAAATAGTAGTATATTTGTGCACAATCCTCATCTAGTTCTTGTTGGTTTTACAGTTGTTTGTGAGTATTTTAATACTTTCTGTGAAATGTTAAGGTAAATTACATCTTTTGAATTCACGG
>QZGG01000932.1:0-90336 GCA_006409495.1 Sedum album
AGTCAACGTATGCACTCAGGCCCAGATGGTGATGGAGAGAGAAACAACCATGAAATGTTGAACCAAGATATGGGTCAAGAGCACAAGCATGGGGAAATTTTGGGGAGTAGCATGTTTGAATCAGGTGATCAGAGCATGAAATGGTGTGCCAGTAGCGAAGACTTCATCAATGCCAGTCTGACCGACACAACTACTACTAACACTTACCAGACTGGCCATTATGAGACGATTATAGAAATGGATGCAGCTGATATTCTAGCCGAGTACACACACCACTGCCAAGTTTGTGACAAAGGGTTCAAGAGAGATGCCAACTTAAGAATGCACATGAGGGCTCATGGTGATGAGTACAAGTCTAACGCCGCATTAAGCAACCCAAAAAAGAGCAACTTAGATGAGGCGGCATCATTGTCTTCTTTAAAAATGGTTAAAAGATACTCATGTCCTCAAGATGGGTGCAGGTGGAACCGTAAGCATCCCAAGTTCCAGCCTTTGAAGTCGATGATATGCATCAAAAATCACTACAAGAGGAGCCATTGTCCGAAAATGTATGTATGCCAGAGGTGCCACCAGAAGGAATTCTCAGTTGTTTCTGACTTGAGGACCCATGAGAAGCACTGTGGAGATTCGAAGTGGCGATGCTCTTGTGGCACAAATTTTTCAAGGAAGGACAAGTTATTGAGTCACGTTGAATTGTTCCGTGGACACTTTCCAATTGTTGAAAATCATGGCTTTTGCGGCAATGAGTCATGATAAAACGGTATGCATGATCTGATGTAAACATTTTTACGGTGTGTTTCTATCCAAAAAATGATCGGTTTGATGGCATCAGATTGAAAAATATAAATGATCGTTATGAGAAATGTGTGTGATGCTCCGTTAAGAGAGCTCTTACTTGTCAAATCATTTTGACAGTTTGGAATGATGAAAACAAGCTTCATCAATGTTCATTTCATCTACTAACATGGCAAAAAGATAGAATTTATATTTTGTCGATCTTATCTTAGCCAAGTTTAAGCTTTCTAAGTTTGTTATCTACACTCTCTTATTAGCTTATTACATTAAGCTCCTTATAAAGCATCTTATCTTCAAGAAAAGTTATATTCAAAACGTTGTTTCTTTAGTAAAAAACTGCTAAAAACCAGTATTGATCAACTACTAAAAATGAAGTACACTGAAAGACCAAGAAAACCAGTATTGATCAACTACTAAAATTGCTTACTTTAACCGCATCAACATTCCTCCATGATTGGTTATTCTGAATAATCGAGATATCAGACATTCATACACTGTTTCTTGTTTTCTCGTATCCAATTACTGTGACTTCTTTAGTTCATTAAAATCTCAAGAGAGTAAAATTTAATTTTATGATACGAATGTACGTGTTAAATGTAAAGCATACTCGTGATCATGAACTTCATTGACCAGCACACTCACATGTATGATAAATTTAAAGAAATTCGTTTCATACTTGCAAACTATCAACAACTATGAATCTTGTAGCCAAGAAGATCGAATAAACCAATTGTTAAACACATTTTCAATGAATCTTATATGTCGATATGTAGCTGCACTTAATCATATTGTAAGCCTTTCAATTTTTTGGCATGTTTGTACTATAGATATATAGCCAATCTCCCTCTTTCTTTTTTTGGAGGTGTTCTGTTGGTTCACCCAATCATTTAAACACACCAGGAGTGTAATCTTTGAATCCTTGATCATCACCTGTTGGAAATTTTGTATTTCCATGAGTGAAGAAAATTTGGGTGCGTCCTAGTGAATGAGCCAGATCGAATAGTGAGTATCAATTTGAAATCCTTGCAAGGTTTGGTACGATACAACTATTTGATTATTATGTCGTTTAATATGTTCATGAGTTATATGAACCTATGTTACAAAACTACGTAGTTTTGTGACATGTATTTTGATCTTATAATTAGGAGTTCATTTAGTGGGCTTTTATTTGGGCTGGAAAATTCAGATTTTTGATGATCAAAATTATGACCGAGTCGTGAAAACTGTTGTTAGGTTTTGGCACGATCGGATAATGACGAGGTTGACGGTTTTAGAAAAACTGTTTCCTACGTGGCTCATAAGTCTGCACTCATCAGTCATTGTATCCTGGAAGGTGTTGTCGTTGAATTCAGCACCTATGAGAGGGCAATCAACCTTTAAGGAAAACGCCTAGCGTGCCTCGACTGAATTCTCAATCTGATTTTGTATCTCATCTTTACTGCTTCATTTATTTGATGACTACCGTGTTCGATGACTACTGTTTGTGTTGATTGAGTCTCAATTTAGTGTATTTGATGTTGACGTATGGAATGATAGTTTGTTTATTTACAAACAGTTTGTCTTATGCATGCTAGTGGTTGATTTGTCATACGGTGAATTACTTATTTGTATAGTTAGCCGTATTATTGAGTTCTGTTCTCTAATATATATGTTTGTTTTGTTAATTACAGTCTGCAGTGTTTAACTTTAATTCATGCATGTCTGTGTGTTCACCATTAAGTATAGTTGTTGCTAATAAGTTGTTGTTCACTTATTGATTTGAATTGGAGTTTATTCACGCATGCTCACTATCATGTTACTGCTGTCTGCCACAAAGTAATAGTTTTGTGCGTTGTTAATGAGTTGTTCTGTTCTTTAACATATTAGTGAATGTTTGTTTTGTTTTAGTTAAATTAATTTGCATTAAACTTCTTTGTGCTTCGGCTACTGACTTGTGGTAAACTGCTGCTATAAATTGTAACTAGAATTGCTTGTTTAGTTTGAACTCAGTTTGCATCCGGTTCACTTGCGTAAATTAACTTCTCGGTTTGTTTGTGTAATTGTTCTTAATTAGTCAGTAATATTCCAACATCACCAAATCAGTACACGGCTAAGGCAATCGGAAGAATCTGAAGGTGTCGACCATAAAAAGAAATGCCAGCTGCCAGCAACGATATATTAAGAAGAATCTATATCAAGTATAAATTATGAACAGACAATATAAGCAGTGTTTGCGTTTGGTGACAATAAGAATATTGTTTCTTTATGAAAAGAAAAATATTCTTCAAGTGAATAATATAAACAAAATTATAACAATCACACATGAATTTCATAAGTTAATGAACCAAACATCAAAAGAAACAGAATCTCAATCAAACATGATATTATAAATGAACATTACACACCATTCACCACGAATCACACACCCACTAAAAGCGTAAAACAACACAGCTTGCCCAAAATGTAATTAGAGTATGACCGGGCTCCATATTAAAAGAAGAGATATGTCTAATTAACTTATTCCCTCGCACAAGGAGTAGCGGTCTAATGGTCAGCCACTCGGTCTTTGATCTCAGAAGTCGGTGGTTCAAACCCTCCTGAGTGCACATGCGCCTTGAAATATGTCCATTCCTTAGCGATGAGATTCGACTCTCAGCAACACAATCTTGGTTCAAAATCAATCAAAATTTTCATCCTAAATTCCAGAAACACTTATAATTCAACAGAAGCTTATATAACTTCTAGAAATTTTCATTCTTTTCATCATAACCATCTTTCAAAACAAGCTTAACACCATTACTCTTCAAAGCATTAACATGAATCCCTCTCTCATGTCCATCCTCCAACCCATGCACTTTCAACCTCACACATAATAGATGGGAGTTAGAACATACATAATAAAAACAAATCCAGCTGCAACATTGGCGGTTAGTGTGCCTTCTAACCATTTGCAATATTAGATTTGAAGTTAGTTTATTCATTTGATTTGGGAATACTTACCTTTTGCTTCTAAATTCTGGCAGCATTTAAATGGAGAAGCTCAGAAGTATATGCAACAAACTATGGGCATTAGAGGAGCACATTCAAGTGAATGAAGCTGTTGCCGCTTCACCTGCTGGTGCTCGTTGCGCGAGCGAAGGCACAAGTTGTGTCCATAACCGTGTCCTTTGAACTATGAAGTTGTACACTTTTTGAATTCTGAATTTGTAAATTTAGGTGGTACTTTTGGATGTATAGAACATCCTTTTGAAATTGTGTGTTCATTGTTTAGAAAACTGATTTGAACAGAAACTGAACAGTTATATTATATTAGTAAATGGGAGGTTTAATTAGAGTTTATAAGACGTAAAACTGTTGTTGCATAAACACAGCAT
The DNA here is from genome assembly GCA_006409495.1 of Sedum album. Classification (NCBI taxonomy): domain Eukaryota; kingdom Viridiplantae; phylum Streptophyta; class Magnoliopsida; order Saxifragales; family Crassulaceae; genus Sedum; species Sedum album. Next base: position 4,149 of record QZGG01000932.1, read on the forward strand.
GAGGTTGCATAAATTGACGTTTTACAAAATTGGGTGTTGCATATACTAAAAAATGGTTGTTGCATAAAATTGGGCTTATGCCACGTTTTCGTTGCAACATACTTTGTTTGTCTCGTAAGATATACTTTATGCCACATGCACAAAATTGTACAAGTTGCATAAATCGATGCAACGAGGGTTAAACAATGTCACTTATGCAACGAAGGGTCGTTGTGTTTCATTTTAAGTCACGTTTTTAGACTATAGTCAACAAATTTTCTAACGTTGCATAAGGGGTAAAATGGTGTACTGTCATCAACAGGACTTCACCTACAACCTCCGCCGCCTTCGCATCCTTCCACATTCAAACTTGTTCTTTAACGAATGCTCCACCGTCGATGCTGTAGCGACAATTGTTCCGTTGTTCCTATCCACCATGTTGTTGTTATGTACTTGATTGAGATGAACAAACGAAGTACATATCGCTTTAGCACCGTCATGATAGATCACGCATTTGGATACTGAAAATTGGAGAATCGAATTAAGGTTTTGAGTTTGGTCGGATTTGGGGATTTAGGGTTTTGTTTTTTCATCAATGACAGGATGCATCCTGAATGTGCTTTGGGCTGGTAAAACAGGCAGGCTTTGAGGGTTTGTTTTTAACATCAAATTACTTACTAAATTTATTTTCAATTTTAGAAGGGTGGTTACTTATAGGGGACCCTTAAGTACTTTTTTCCGCGGACCCTTAATAATTAATTTAATTATTAAGGGTCCGCGGAAAAAAATACTTAAGGGTCCGCGGACCGTGATCCCACATCGCTGAACGCTAAGGAAATGAGTACAGAAAGGTGAATAAAATGCGAACGAATTCATCCGAAATTTCACACCTTTCTTGAGCTTAATTTGAGTTCGAGAAATCTAGCTCTATTTGAGCTCGAATTCTCAAATTTTTTTGAGGAAAACGAGTTTTATTGAGCTTGAGTGGAACTTAAATATTTTAGTAGGTTTGATAGATTACACTTGATTGGAGCTCTAATCGGGCGTAAATCGAGTTCGAGCTCTTAACGAGCTTAAATCGAGCTCGAGTTCGAGCTCTTAACGAGCTTAAATCGAGCTCGAGTTGAATTCGAGTACTAAAAACTTTTTTGAGGAATTCGAGCTCTAAACGAGCTCGAGTACAAAAGTTTTTTTTCGAGTCGAGCTCGAGCTAATGATATTAAGGCTTGAACGAGCTCGAGCAGAAATTTTTTTGTACGAGCCGAGCTCGAGCTGCCTGATACTCGGCTCGACTCGGCTCGTTTGCACCCCTAGTTGCTTAGTGTTCTAGTTCTTTCTTGAGAACCAACGCAGTCCAAATGATTATGGTTTTTGTCATTCATAAAATTTTGTTAATGTTTGTTATTGTATTTTACAAAACCAGTGTGTTTGTGATATTAACAATTCGATGTCAGTTGATACGCACAGATGATGGATCATGCGCAGTTCTCTTTAGCGCATTGGAGACGTAATTCATCAAGGATAACTCAGTATGTAAGTGCAAATACTAATTATTGTTGATAATTTGGATTTGGTTCTTGACGGGGTAGGATAGAGTGGATAAATAATGACATGAGTGTGAGGTTGTTGACGCTATGCATAGTTGTATCTCAAAATCTATGACTAAGAGACTCCAATGTGATTCAAAAATAATTTATACATTAATAGGCATTGGGTAGTGTAAGGAGTAAACATAAACTCGTACACTATATAAGATTTCACTTTAATTTATCCAATTTGAATTGATATTTAGTTTTGTAAAGATTGGGATTAAGAAAAGCAAGCTAAAGTTCAATTATTAAGTTTTAAAGTTGATATGATCTCTCTAGTGTATCCCAATAAAGTAAAAATTGAATATATAGTTGAGGACTATAGAAGTTATGAATAGATCAAATTTTGAAATTAACTTTCTCTCAATTTAGAATATCAATCTATCTCAAGATTCAAATCTCAATCTTTTAATATGTTGATTCGCTCAAACACCCTACACTGGTCACGAACCTTCATTATGTTTTTTTATTAGAGCCTTCATTATGTTGATGAGTGAAAAAGTTCAGATTAAATGTACATAAGCCCTAGCATATCTCTTATGCTACTTTCATAATTCAATAAGAAATTAATTGGTTTTACTCCTGTCTTTCCTAAATATGTATCTTTTAATAATATACTTAAGATAATACAGATTTCATGACGTTGGCATTCCTTACAAACACCTAGCATGTAAATTAACATACTTGAGTAAACCGTAATCCATCAATAACTTACTTAAACTATCGTTTAGAACATCTTTACAATACTCGGGAACACACTAGATAAGATTCATCTAACTTTTGAACAATATAGATTACTCACGATACATGAATAATGTGTTCTTTGCTTTCATATATAAAGATTATGTTTAGAATTGAAAACAATCGACTACAATCAGGCACTAGAGTAATAAGGAATCGAAATACCTCTTTCTTTTTTCTTCTCTACTTTAGCTTAATCTCTTGGTCACAGCTTGTTTCTCGCCAAACACAAAACTGTGAAATTAATTTTTTTCTAAAGCCATATCTCTCTTCTTACTTTTGTTTCAATTGTTTATGTATGACCTTTGAGATTCTCCTCGAAACTGGCTGTGTAGGATGCAACCAACCCGACTTATCAAGGATTTCCAAAACTTAGCAAGTCCATCCCATTTCATCCATGTCGGATTGGCCGAGTATGAATTGTCTAAATGACTACATGGTCATATAATATGACAGCACCTTCGAGGGGCGGACCCACTCCTATAGTACATGGTTCAATCAATTGACCTCCTTAATTTTGTTTAATGCATGTTTATTACTTAGTTAATTAAGCTTTGACCCCTATTTAAATTAAAGTTTAATCCCATTATTTAGTTAAAATTAATGCAAGGTCATAATAAATAATATTAAAAATATAATAGATTAATTTCATTTTAATATTTTAATAATATAAATTACTTATATTGTATCATTTTTATTCTAAAAATATTTATTTAAAATTTAATTAATTTTATCCTAACCAGTTAGATTTTACTACATAACTAGCAGCTTTTGTCTATTTTGGCATGCCTGGGTTGCTTGTGTTTCAACACTTAATCTGGCCAACCGGCCTTAGTTTTCCTTAGACTGTTGTTACCTTTTCGTTATCTAGGATTGTCCGTGTTTCCTTCTTTTGCATGGATAAAACTTAAAAGTTCAGCAGATTGGATATACTGTCCTGTTACTGTATCCTGAATTTGGCACTAAACAAAATATTTTTTATAAATTTCACATCGATTAGTCATCATTTCCTTTATTGGGTAAATTCAAATTTGAATTTTATAGTCGTGACAATCTGTTTTTATTTATTAGTGCTTCCCATGATATGTGTAGAATTAGCTAACTTGGAACAAGTGTATTCTGGTCAAAACACGACCAGGTTCATTGCACTTGACTCCATCGAACACATCAATAAATAACAGTTACTGATTCCACTTTATATTCTCAATACACGACCACATGTTGTTCTGCTTTCAAAAGTCAGAATCTCGCATTTAATCACTTTTTTTTATGTATCAAATTGAGCCACATGGTCCTCCAAACTGACCTAACTTCGATCCCTTCCCCATCTCATAGGAGATGCTAGTAATAATATCTTCTCAAAATTCTACTTTTTGTATTCCCATTTGATGCATTTGAATCCAATTCCATTCATAAAATTCTAACTTATCTTAGTTCAAAAATGATGCCAAATTTACAATCAATGGGTTCAGATTCGGTGCGGCATATATTCAATTGCAATGGATTGAAAATTGCGTAGTTTTGATTGATATGATAACTACATCATTTTACTAAAACACAAATTAAAAAGTAATGAATTCATTGTAAACGATGTAATTTTACCCAATTTATATTGTTGTAGGCAGCACGTGGTCTCATTCCGTATTAGTATAACTGAAAAAGCAACCACCCAATTTCATATTATATATCTTCAGAACTTATCAAATGTTTTAAACACAATCGTTATATTAAACAAAATCAAATAATATAATCGCCTCTCAAGACATTCTATATGCTATACTCTTTTTAGTCTGTATCATAAATCGAACTCTAATTGATTTCATAACACTTGAAAGTCATGTTGTTTGTCTTCCGAGGATTGTTGCAAAATTTTAGCCAACTAATTGTTAAAAAGAGCACGTTGATACACACCGGAGAATCAGGCAAAAGCCAGCCAAACAGTAAATTCGGACAGATACATAATGCGATGAATGAACCTGGCTCAATAACCGTCCAGGTACAATATTACTTTTAAATTAGTGGGTCCAATTTTCAACCAATTTCAAATTCTGAACAACGATAAATACCACCACAAACGACTCCATTTTAGGGCATAGGGTTTATAATCAAAATCCCCAAATTGAAGAGAGAGAGAAAACCCTAGAAATTCGTAAACCTTCGATTTGATTTTGCGATCGTTGACTTTGCGGGATCTTCGTCGGCGATCGGATCTGTGTTCGTTGAGGAGGATTTGCTTGCAAAGTTTTTCGATCAGGTATGGTTTTTTGGGGTACGAGTAATTGGATGTGGTTGGAGTGAGTTGGTTGGATGTTTGGTGTAATGTGGTTGAGATTTATTGGATTTAGGGTTTGGATTTTATTATTATGTGTTTGGTTTCTTCAATTGGTATTTGAAATTTGGCAGTTGTGAAGTTTGATTTGTGTGATTGTTATCTGTTTGGTGTCGTTGGTTGAAATAGGATTATTGTTGATTTTGCAGGACATCATCAATCATGGTGCTTTGGGTTTTTGGGTATGGTTCATTGGTGTGGAACCCTGGATTTGAGTATGATCAGAAGATCATCGGGTATATAAGGGATTACAGGCGCGTATTTGATTTAGGTAAGTTATATTTACAGCTTTATGAGTTGAAAAGATATGTTTTTTATTTGCTAATTTTGTTTTCCTTGAATGGTTCAGCGTGCATTGATCACAGAGGTACACCTGAGCATCCTGCTAGAACTTGCACATTGGAAGACAAAGCAGGAGAAATATGCGTATGTTAGCACTTTGATGAATTTTTATTGTAGACAGGTAAATTATCCCAGAGGAGTGATGATTTTTTATTTTGATTCCTTCAGTGGGGTGCTGCTTATTCTGTCAAGGGAAGTCCTGAGAAGGAAAAGGCTGCAATGGAGGTAAAACCAGTTCAATTACTTTCCATTCTAAACTTTTTTGTCCCATTTAAGGAAATTTAACTGATGTTCATAAGGAAAGAAATTGATGATGGAGCATATAACAATTAATGACCGCCATTGTAGTTTTGCAAAATATCTTCACATGTGAACTTATCTAATAAATTAGGCAGTTGGTTGCATGACATTTACATGCGGTTCTGCCTAATGACAATATAAGCTTCTTTCTCTGATTTGGATTTGTATGATAAGTGGACCGCTAGCTAACTACCAAATATACTGTATTGTTTCTTTCTGAAGTCTCGTATCCTTTACTTTGTTTTGTAGTATTTGGAGAGGCGAGAGTGTGAGTATGACTCCAAGACTCTTGTAGATTTTTACAAGGTAAGATGATATTCTGATTGAGATATATAAAGAAGTTAAATCTGGACTTCTAAATTACCAAACTGATTTTCTCTTGTGATTTCTTTTATTCAGGAAGGGGATGACAGTGAGCCGGCAGTAAGAAATGTTATAGTGTAAGTTACCATTTAGATTGAAAAGTTTCCCTTGATCAGATCTCAGTCCCTCGCTGATAAATTTTGCTAAATAGTATCTCGGGGAAAAATAGTGTTACTATTCGTACGAATCTGATTCCTAGAAATGATGGATTTTGCGCAGTTTCACATCAACTCCTGATAAGATTACAAACAAGTATTACTTGGGACCTGCCCCAGTTGAAGAAATGGCGAGGTATCTAACAAAATTTGGTTTTTATCTAATTCTTTTTAAACCACAAATCTTTCTGCCACTTTTTGCTTAACTTGCATGCATATCAGGCAAATTGCTACTGCCTTTGGGCCATGCGGAAACAACCGAGATTATATTTTCAAGTTGGAGAAGGCATTACATGACATTGGTAGGTTTTCCACCTTTTATATCTCAATCACTCCTGATCATTGTATCTAATAAATTTCATCCATGCCAACAGGTCATGAAGAAGACTATGTTACCAACCTTGCTGAAGGAGTTAGGAAATTCCTTGGAATAAGTAACATCGAAAAAGGAGCTGAAAAAATGAAAACAGGAACAATGCCCCATAGTCCGCTTAACACCATCGGAGCTCGACCCAACGCTCTCATCATGGACAGCCGTGCACTCTCATAAAACGCTCCCTTACCTGAGTAGATCTTGCACAATCTCCCACTCGTTTTTTCACCCCAACTGAGTGTCAACATTTTCCAAAACTCATTTAGCAAATGAGTTAAGAGAAACACAGTGACAATGTATCTTATTTTACAATGCAATCTAACTGCTTTTTCCATGGCTTATGTATCCGTTTACATTTGAATAGTTCTTATTTACCACAGATGGTGGTTTCAGTATTACTTGAAATTTGAATGGTTCAAAAATTCCAGATGTAAGCTAGTGCAGTACCCCTGGAGGTTATATTATCTTCAGCTCTTGCCCCACTCCACCGAACTGCATATTGAGACTGCCTGGGTTACTAAATAAATTAGTCAACAAAGATTGCAATTGAAGCATAAAGTGTATCAGTGAGGGGAAAACAAACGTCTAACACATTCATATGTTCTTATAAAATGCTTTCTGCATTCATATGTTAATGCTTTATCCATTCATATGTTATGGGATTTTGTTTAACACTCAGTTCCTTTGCCTAAGCGCCTATTCAACACAGCTAGTGATCAGAAATGACCTCAATTTGGATGTATGTCCAATGGCATACGTTAGAGCACATTCTATGACATTAAAAATAATGTCCAGAAACCATGCAATTTGGAGAAACAACTGTAACGTCCGAATGCAAGATTATCAGAATGTCTAATGGCATAATCTGTGAACATGGGGTTAGGATAGTTATTGTATAAATGTCCTTAGAGTATATCAAATGAGACATGAATTCTTGCTTGAAGTGTCATTTCATCTACCACACTGAAAATGGGTTGAGACTGAGAATGGGACTTGTCTGCAGCACGAAAATCATGAAAAGCACCACCAATGGTGATTAAACTACAGCCAGGCGTTGTCTTGATGCCGCGTTCTCTCATCATGCTACGAATTACCTTCACATCATCCCATTGTTTTCGCTTTGCACAAAGATTTGCGAGAGAAAAAAATGCTACTGTCATTAGGGTCAGAACCATCAGCTTTTCAGCTGCAAGCTTTCCTAGTTGTAGATTATCATGCATTCTGCAGGCATTTAACAAAGCGCCCCAAGATGCTATGTCTGGCTCTACTGGCATCTCATTCATTAACTCATACACTTCTTTTAGTTGTCCTGTTCTACCAAGCAAATCAACCATACATGCATAATGCTCAACTTTTGGAGATAAGCCCCAAACATATTTCAGGCATCTCGTTAAACATACTCCTTGCACAGTGTAATTCACCACACTTAGCATGTCCACTAACCATACTAGCTAGTCCACCAGAATGCATCCTTATCAATCATCGTATCAAAAATCTCTTTCGCAACATCCAAGCAATAACATTTCAAGTACATATCCAACAAGGCATTCAACAAATTAACATTCCTACAAAAGCTGCTCCTCTCTATGTATCTATGAATATATTTTCCAACCTCTAAACTCCCCTTCATAGAACAAGCCGTGAGCAATGAAATCAATATCACCTCATTCGGGTCCACATCGTCAACCAACATCCGATCAAATAGATTAACAGCTTCCTCCAAATAAATCCTCTTCGCATAAGCATCAATCATCAAAGTCCAAGACACACATCTCTTTCAGAACATTCATCAAACACCTTACGAGCATAAGCAATCATCCCACACTTAAAATTCAACAGAAGAGCTAACTTACCAGTACCATTTGTTCTAGAAATTTGCATTCTTTTCATCATCAGCATCTTCCAAAACAAGCTTAACACCATTACTCTTCATAGCATTAACAACAGCCCAAATCTTATTATGACTCCGAAACCCTTTCCTTTCAATCTCCTTCCCAACATCAACATGAATCCCTCTCCCATGTCCATCCTCCAACCCTTCCACTTTCAACCTCATCGCCAGAACTTCACCAACCACCTCCGCCGCCTTCGCATTACAAGTCCTTCCACATTCAAACGTGTTCTTCAGCGAATGCTCCACCGTAGACGCTGTAGCGACGATCGTTCCGTTGTTCCTGTCCACCACGTTTGCTGTTATGTATTTGATTGAGATGAATAAACGCAGTACGTATCGCTTCAGCACCGTCATGGTGGATCGGATTATGAAATTTGGAGAATCAAGTTAGGGTTTGGAGGTTGATCGGTTTGGGGATTTAGGGTTTTGATGCAAATACGATGTTTTGGGCTTGTAAAAATAAATGGGCTTTTAATTTTTTTTAAGATAATTGAGAATAAATGGTCGGAATTGTTATTCTAATTTTAAAAAGGAGTGACCAGCAAAAAAAACTATAATATCTTTTATGTATGAAAAAGTTTTGTTATCAGAATATTTGAAAAATTAATACTCTGCTGGAAGCGAAAAAATTAGGTTGGTAAGATTTATTGATTTTAGAGAATATACTAATGATAATTGACCAGAAAAAAATTCAAATTTTATTAAATATTATCCATCAAAATGTATAGAGTTTGTTTACATCGGAAAAAATGAAACTCTAAAAATCAATAGGCATGTTTATGAGGAAGCTGATGAATTTAAACGATGGATACTTCATGACCCAAGCTGATGAGCTTAATCAACAGGCTCGAATCCGATGCTGCGTACAACATTATGCAGCGGATTGAAAACTACGTAGTTTAGGTTAAATGTTTGTAAAACTACGCCGTCGATGTAGTTTTATACCTGAACTAAGTAGTTTTACACTTAAACTCTGTGTTTTGGATCCGCTGCATATTGCTGTTCGCAGCGCAGGATCTCATTCCTTGTTTCACTTGAAAATGTATTATAATACCTCATTTGACATCAGAAAGCCCGATTCTACACCACTAAATTGCACGTTTTCAATTGATCTCATTTCTTATTGATATGTCAATGCTAATTGTTGTGCATTTACGATAGTATTCTGAATTTGGCAATAGAAAGGATTTTATTTTCATAAAGTCCACATTGAATAGTCATCATTTCCTTTATTTAGTAATTCAAAATTTAATTGTTTATTTTATATATAAAAAGGGAAGTGTTACCGAATTTGAAGCCACAAATATTTCCAAAACTACCCTTTTGTAATTGCAGATTATGAGAACGAAATTGCTCGGAAGAGAATTACACGAAGTAAAGTCAGTAGACATCGATTTAGAGATGTCCAGTGGGCTGGACCGGCCGGCCCTGGCCCTAAATCGTAAGGCCTGAGCCCGGTCCGACCCTAAATATTCGGGCTTTTTAAAAAAATTCGGATCGGGCCGGGCTTCATTAAAATCGTAAGGCCCACGAGCTTTTCTAGGCCCTTTGACTTTAGGGTTTGACCGGGCTTTGACCAAATCTAATTACGTTTTTAAATTTTAATTAATTTGAAATACATATTTTGAACCAATTTAATTATAAATATTTTTATAACAATAGTTTTAAATAATGTGTTCAACGAATAGTCTATATTTTGAATTTACTTGTAATATAACGAATTTAAACAATTTTATATGCGTTTAGAATAGATATAAAATGTTTGTATATCGTTGTAAGTTCTTGTGATGTTATATAAATGATATAAATATCATATTTTTTAATTTGAAAATAATATATTTATATAAAAATTATTTTTTTTGATCGGGCTTTTTCGGGCCTAGCATCGGGCCGGGCTTTTCGGGCCGAGCGGGCTTCGGATTTCAAGCCCTAGCCCGGCCCGGGACTTTCGGGCTCGGGTTTTTTTCGGCCTTAGGTTCGGGCCGGTCCGGGCTTGGACCGGGCCGGGCCTTAAGGCTTTTTTAGGGCTTTAGAGCTTTAGGGCCTAATAGACATCCCTACATCGATTTGAAAATTGCCCTAAATTTTAGATGTGAAAACATATTTCTTTCCAAATCATTGAATTGGATAAAAATAACAAGATTAGTAATGAGAGTTCACTTTTGCGAGAATGATAGTTACTCTAAAGGAAGAAGTTCTATGAGGGCATCTAATTTTTTGTACGACAATGAGATATAATCTCTATCGTAGATTACTAGTAATATAACGGATGAGATTTAATAAAAAAATAACCGTCAAATCCAATCGTTTGTGTTTTTTTGCAAATCCAGCTGCCTATATCAACTTTAATCTCAATTGTTAGATTAATCAAAACAACAGATGAAATTATGTCTTCCCGGCTTACAATAATTATTTTTCCTTCTTAATTCTAATTCTTACTCTAAATATTAAAGATTCGTTTCAACATTCCCGACCGATGTTATATTTCTGGTAATTAAATTATTAGTGTCTGTTCCCCTTTACTAAAGTTTTCATTTTTTGTCTTCAGTATGACAATTTTAGTGTTTACCGAGTATTTGATAACTATAAAATTATGCCGTCTTAAAATCGGATTGTTCACATTAAGCGTTGTGTTATAATTTGTGTCTACTGTCTATCCAATATTCTTTGTATATATTTAATTTTTGGGTAAATTCTAGAAAACCACCCCTATAATAGGGGTAATTACAGAAAACCACCCCCTAGAATACGTATTTACAGAAAAACACCTCTATAAATAGCTCCGTTAGCATTTCACCACCTCGTTACTATTCCGTTAGATAAATTATTAAAAAACTAAACATATTATAATAATTTTAAATAAATTTATTTTTTAAAAATAAAATAAAATAAATTAAATTAAATTTCAGTATATTTAATTAAAATTCACAGTATTTAATTAAGAATCATTTATGTATATTCAATAAGAAAAATTCATAAAAATTGAAATAATTCAAATATTATACTTTTAATTTAAATAATAACATTATACTTAGAAAAAAATCAAATATTATACTTATGAAATTATCAATATTAAAAATATATTCATCATTAGTTCATGAAATGATGTAATTAATGTGTTATTTCTTAATTAAAAATATTCAAATCATATGGTTTATGAAATTATATTATGTTTCATCAAATTAGTGTATTATTTCATAAATCATATAATATAAATATTTTGGTTCATGAAATAGTGTATTATGGTTCATGAACTTTAAATTTGTTATATCCTGAAATAATATTTAATATCATTAATTCATGAAATAATGTAATATATTTCATGAAATATAATTTTAGGGTTTAGGTATTAAAATTAAAAGTCAATATAGTTTATAATATTAAAATAATTAATATACGATTACATGTTTTTTGATTTTCGGATCCTGTACAGCGTACAGCCAAATCCAGCCAAAATTCAAATTTTAAAATTTAAAATTTAATTTTAAAACGACGTAGTTTAGGTCTATAATAATTCAAAACAACACAGTTTTATTAAATCCCTAATTACAAATTTCTAAACCCTTTTCAAAACGACGTAGTTTTGTTTTTCAATGATTAAAACTACGTCGTTTTATATATGGCTGTATTTGGCTGTTGGCTGCACATGATCCTAATCCAGGGATTACATGTTTTTTCTTGATAGCGATTACATGTTTGAATAGATCCTATATTATGTTGCATAAATGATTCTTAAATTAAATGATTCTTAAATAAACCCTTCAATTTTTTAAAAAAATTTTCTTATTAAATATACATAAATGATTCTTAAATTAAATACTGAGAATTTTAATTAAATATACTGAAATTTAATTTAATTTAATTTAATTTGTTTTTTAAAAATAAATTTATTTAAAATTATTATAATATTGTTTTTTTAATAATTTATCTAACAGAATAGTAACGGAAGGTAACAGAGCTATTTATAGAGGTGGTTTTCTGTAACTACGTATTATAGGGGTGGTTTTCTGTAATTACCCCTATTATAGGGGTGGTTTTCTGGAATTTACCCTCAACTTTTTAGTTCTTACTTATCTTGCTCTTTCTATGAGTTGCTGGTCCTTTTGTTAATACTATTTTAATGTTATAGGTTAGAGTTCTGTACCTGGTGGGAAAATGGGCTGATTTCCTCACTACAGTTACACCGTCTTAAAGCACCAAATGGTGTGTCCAAATGCAATATTTTCATGTAGGTATCGGAGGTACCACTTTAGTGATTAGGGTAACTGGTCAAAATAATATTTTATGAATTGGTTTGTCTTAAGATTTTATTCAAAATCCAACAAAGCATGTGGTATTAGATGATCCGTATTTGGATTTAAATGAAGTTTTAGATTATATGTTGTAGAAGAGATCTATTTTTGAGTGTCTCGATGCAATGTCATTAAAAATCCTTTTAAATCCTTTCTCTGGCAGAGTATGCAACAAATTAATCGTGACAGTTTTATGACGAAATCCAAATACTTGTGACGGACTTGTAACAGAATTGTGACGGACAAATAACAGAAATGTGACAGTGCATAATAAAGTTGTCGCATGTCATCACAAGTTTTTGACCTTTTGCAACATACTTGTAACACATGTACAAATTGTATAAATAGCGTCTCTAACTCGTATCATCATTGCTGCACATTTTTGACCGGTTTGTAACACATTTATAAATGTCGTTGTAAATCTGTCACAACAATGTATCTAACAAAACCGTCACAGATGTATACATTTTTATTTTATATTGGTGTGTACTTGTAACAAGCTTGAGACGGATTCGATACACAACTTTCTCAGTTGTTACAAGACCGTCACAGTGTGTATCATATAAATCGTTACTAGTGTGTCGCAATTTTGTTTCCATAGTTAAAAAAATTATTTATTTAATCGAACATTTCTTTATAAATACTTAGATGATTGTAAAGAGTGAGATGCGTAAGTTCTTTCTTTACATTCAAGTACTAATTCTCGTATCTTGTTGTCTGTTTCATAGGGGTAAGGAAATTACAGAGCAAATAACTAACGGAAAATGTAAAGTTGAAGAGCTTAAACCAAATTCGGATGGTTATGCTTGGACACATGCAAAATTCTACTTTGATTTGGACTTAGAGACTTTATGGCAGGAAGATTGTACACCAGTGACTGTTATTCTCAAAAATCCGATAAGGAGATCAAGAAAGTAAGTTTATATCAACTTATTCATAATTTGAACTATACCAACCCACAATATTGTTTAATATTTTGTAGGTGGTCGTTATGGTCATAAAATTAGATTCTTTGGGGAAAATCGAGGATTTTCATGCGTATTTGAAGATCCAACCGATAGAATGTACGGGTATATATTTAGTTCGATTATTGAGAAAATTCGTCGCGGCCAAAAGTTTAGACAAGGGTGCAGTACTGATTCTTAAAGATGTAAGTATAGTTAGATCATTTTAAATAATAATTAACAATGAGAATTTTTATTTTAAAATTTTCTATTTAGGTTACTGTGAGTAGAACATTGCGGAGTGACAGAGATCTACTGTTGTTAATAGGCTACATACCTTTAAATTAAAATGGATTATAATAGAATTACAATGTCGAATATTATACATATGCAGATTATCCTAAAGTCAAAGCCATCTGTGTCTAGTTACTTCATGATTAATTAATGAATCCACTACCAACAAACCCTAATGATGAGGTAGTCGATAAGTCAATGATGGGTTCATCAAGTAATGTCAAGAAGAATTTGAAAAAACAAAATTAGTATGGTTTCATTTCATCAAGTTGTTGTATTATAAGCATATTAATGCTTACCATTTCCGAATAAATGTGATATTACCTAATCAATTTTTTTACAAATTCAAACTTAATTAATAAACGGATGTCATGATAATTTCAATGTTAATACGATGAGATTACAAAATACTTTTAATATAAAATTTCAACACCAATCTTCGCACGAATCATGATGTGACAGATCAATATGTCGTAATAATGGTCCTGTAACTTACAAATGATTTAACTGGAAATATATCATCAATTTTGTTAGGTCAATAGCATGCTCCTCCTATAATTGACAAAAACGTAGACATTAATGCTAGTAGATTCCTTCACGTAGGCTGGTGCTATGATGTAACAGAACATTGGATGGCCTGCAAGTTGGTTGAATGATAGTTGATGGCCTGCACTTTGGTTGTATGTTAGTAGTTAACCTACAGATTGGTTGAATACTGGAAGATGACCTGCAAGTTGGTTGAATGCTAGTTGATGGCCTGCAAGTTGGTTGAATGCTAGCTGATGGCCTGCAAGTTGGTCAAATGTTAGTAGCTTCCTTCGTAGTAATGCTCTTGTAACTTACAAGTGATGTAACTGACCCCTATATTGCATTAATTTTGGTAAATCAATATCATGGTCCTCCTGCAATCGGACACAAAATCGAAATAATGTTGCTAGTAAAAATCTTTCATGTGGGCTGGTGCTATGATTTAGCAAGACACTAGATTACATAAATGTTGACAGTGCAATATCATGGTTCTCCTCCAGTTGAGTTGGGAAACTAAATTATAATAATGTGTAGCTACTAGTGTAACGATCCAACCGGGTCACCCGATCCGAGCCGCTATAAGCCTAGTCTGCCTATGACACATGCCACCAACGTCCCTAGGTGGCCCAACCTACGACCTCTACCTTTTAAAACTATGATACTTAGGTGACATGAGACTCCGCAACTTACGTTACTAGCTATCTTATCACACTTGCTTGTTCGATGTCGGATATTACATACACCCCACTAACAGAATCTCAACGTCCTCGTTGGGCACAATCTAGATAGACTCTCAGTCTCTTCCTCTCCTTTCAATGACCTCTGTCATTTACTGTGGAGAGTCAGCTTGTCCCTACCGGTTCACCCGATTCGAGCAGCTACAAGCGTAGCTTGCCCGAGACACATGTCATCTAAGTCCCCTAGGTGACCACAACCTAGGACCTTTACCTTTAAAAACCATGATACTTAGGTGACATAAAACTCGGCAAGTTAGCTTATCTAACTATCTAATCACACTTGCTTGTTCAATGTGGGATGTTACTACCAGATTATGCATTATTAATAAATAATAGTGGGTAACGTTGGGTGTATATATAATAAAATGTTTGGTTATTGACGTGCAATATTTTGTGGATGCAATCAAAGTAATTTATAATCCAATAAGTATATTGGGTCGTCCACGGAGCAAACTAAGCTTATGCACTAGTTAAGGATTAATTTTTGGTTAGCTACCTAAAGCCGATGATGATTTTCGATGTTGTTTAGTAAATTGATCAAATAACGGATTTATATAATATAAGAAAGATTCCAGGTCTAAGCTACTTGTTCAATGCATCCAACCTAAGATTCATACTCGATCTATATCGCTAAAGTTTTGCAGAATATCATTCATGCTACAAATCAAACACTAAATTTCGTTTAGGATTAGATTCGTATCATTCATATAGTTAGGCTTCACTCTTCCGATTTGTTAGCCTACTCAAACTCACTTTAAACCACCAACTTCCGTTGCATGACCAAAAGAGGATGTTTGGGTTAAATTATGAATATTCAATAATCGTATAACTCATGCTACTTCCGTAGTCATGAGAATATGATTCAACTAATCTTGTATGCACTCTAGACACCTATCTTCCGATATGATGTAAAGCTAATAATTTGACTGAGGCATTTTATCAAACACCTAGCAGGTACAATTATTGAATACAAGATAAGTAACAAAACTACTAGCAATTCATCTCATATAACGTTCATGCTGTGAATAATAGTGTTGGTTACATTGAAGAAGATAACCTAGACCATGGAATAAAGGGATTACTCACTAATCATACTGAATTGTTCCATTGTATCCGAAATATCTGAATGTTTCAAAGATAACGAAAGCAAGTACAATTCGGAGGATTACAACCTTGTTATTCTTCAAGAGATCCTGAGATTCACCCTCTTCTTTTTCTTCTTTTCCGTCTGGTTTTTCTTTTCTTTTTCTTCCGTCAATCGATCCTCCTTCCAAAAGTCCCCAAAAACTGAATTTATAGTCGTGCATTTATTCCTCGATAGCCTCGGTAAGCTCGGTATGATACCGAGGCAAGTAATGGTTCAGCTGGCTCAGTTGCCTCGGTATGCTCGGTAACATACCGAGTGTAATAATATATAATATTTTTCACGGCTACCAACTTGGTATGCTCGGTAACATACCTAGTGTAACGAGGTAGATATTTTCAGATTCTCCACCCTTACCAGCTTGGGTCGGTATGCTCGGTTGCCTCGCTACGATACCGAGATATTGCCACCTTTTTGAAGCCAAAACTCAGATTGCTGCTCGATAACTTCGATCTCGTCGTATCTCCTTCTGCGACCTGAAAAGATGATAAATATGTTTAAATAGCATGTGAGTTGATCAATTCCTCAATGACAATGACCAAGAATTCGGTGTGATACGAACGATAAATATCAACTCATCAGTTATCAATTGTCTAACAAGTGATAGTAAGTTCACAGCCTACATATAAATTGTTAACTTAATAAGAGAAAGAGTTTGGATGTACAATCAAACTTCGTTAAATACAGTTCACAACATTGAAGAATACATGAGAGGAGTTAAACAATTCATTAAATTATCAATTCATGAGATATTTTTATTTGAAGACAACGCGATGAGATGTCCATGCAACTAATGCAAAAATAGGAAGTTTGAGGATCTCTTCAATATCGAGTTTCATTTGTACAATAATAGATTTGTAAAAAACTATTACATCTGGTCATGATATGGAGAAGATATCTCATATGACAATTATTCGGATACACCCATGATGAACAATTTTGGAGTCGATTCTGAAATCAGAAGTTCATCCAATCACAACAATGATCCTCTTATGGAAACTAGATTTGAAGATATGCAACAAAATATGAGTTTTTCAACTCAAGTGGAGCCATACCTTAATGAAGAACCAAATGACGTAGTTGTCAGATTTTATAATTTACTTCGTGCTAGTAATGAACTTGCATTTGGAGGTTGAGAGTTGGAGTATTAGCCAAATATGTTATTAAGACATAATCTTCACCTGATGCTCATCGAGAAGAATATTTTTAAAAATATATTCAACACAGTTATGTGTGTGAAAAGAATTTCAAAGAATGCTGGACTTTCATACAAGAATGATATGAAAGTTACTTGTCCCACTTTACATTCTAAATACACGACCACATGTTGTTCAGTTTTCAAAATGTCGCATTTAATTTCATCATTTAATCACCTTTTTTGTGTTATGCATCAAACTGAACCACATGGTCCTCTGACCTAACTTCGATCCCTTCCCCATCTCAGAGGAAATGCCATCTTCTCCAAATTAATTCTAGTATTTGAAATTCCCATTTGAATCCAGAAAAGTCTAACATATCTTAATTCAAAAGCGATGCCAAATTTACAATGCGTCAAACTATAAATAATATACCATGTATCAGTGATATTCTGATAGAGATATTTAGACAAGTTAAATCTGGATTTCTAAATTACAAACTGATTTTCTCTTGTGAATGACAGTGAGCCGGCAGTAAGTTAGTACCATTTAGCTAGTCAAGTTTCAGATCTCTAGTCCCTTGCTGATATTTTTTGTTAGGGTTTATTATCAAGAACCACCCATATAATATGACGTTTTTCCGAAAACCACCCATATAAAAGAACTTTACCGAGAACCACCCATATAATATGAGGTTTTTCCGAAAACCACCCAAATAAAGGAACCTTACCAAGAACCACCCATATAATATGAGATTTTTCCGAAAACCACCCAAATAAAAGAACCTTACCAAGAACCACCCATATAATCATTCCGTTATCTTTCGAACCACCCAAATCTAACACCGTTAATAAAAATTAATAATTTCATTTTTTTTAAAATATAATTTTTAGAAATAAATATTTTAGAAATAAATAATATGAATGTTGAAAATTAAATAAATATGTTTAGAAAAAATATTTATAGAAAAAATAATTTCAATTTTTTTTAAGAAAACTCTTGAATACTTAGATAATTGAAAACAAAAAACTCAAACAATTTAAAATATTGATAAAGGTACTAACAATTTTCTTTCAACAACCCAAATAAAAAATTAATACTTTGATTATACTTTCTACTATTAGGCTCTTAATTTTATTTACAAAATAAGTAAAATTTGATAGTCTATGTATAAATAAATAATTCTTTCATGAAATCTTAAATCTTTTAACCCATGAAAACCTAAACCCCTCAAACTTCATCAAAACCGTTTAATTTTCAATATACATATTATTGTTTTAAAATTGTTCGGCGTTTTTTGTTTTCGATTATCTAATTATTCAAGAGTTTACTTTTAATTTTTTTCTTCTAATTTTTATTTATTTTTGTACTCTGTATTTGTGAAATATTATTGTTTATTTAATCATTTTTCCTGATATTTTTGTATTTTTTATGAATTTTCTACTAATATTCAGAATATATATTATTATATAAATTTTAAATATTATTTTATTAATATTTGTTAACGGTGTTAGATTTGGGTGGTTCGAAAGATAACGGAATGATTATATGGGTGGTTCTTGATAAGGTTCCTTTATTTGGGTGATTTTCGGAAAAATCTCATATTATATGGGTGGTTCTTGATAAGGTTACTTTATTTGGGTGGTTTTTCGAAAAAACCTCATATTATATGGGTGGTTCTTGGTAAAGTTCTTTTATATGGGTGGTTTTCGAAAAAACCTCATATTATATGGGTGGTTCTTGATAATAAACCCTTTTTGTTAAATAGTATCTCGGGCATAAAATAGTGTAATTATTTGTACCAATCTGATTCCTAGAATTGATAGAGTTTCACATCAACTGCAGATAAGATTTCTTAAGAACAATGCCCCATATCCCGCTTAACACCATCCCAACGCTCTCATCATGGACAGCCGTGCACTCTCATAAACGCTCCCATACCTGAGTAGATCTTGTACAATCTCGCATCCGTTTTCACCCCAACTGAGTGTCAACATCGTTCAAAACTCATTTAGCAAATAAGTTAAGATAAACACAGTGACAATGTATATTATTTACCATGTAATCTAACTGCTTTTTCCACGGATTATGTATCCATTTACACTTGAGTCGTTTCATTATTTCTTGAATAATGTATGGTTCCAAAATTCTTGATGTAAGACCGTGGTGCAGCAACCCTTTGAGGGCCTATCATCACTTGCTCTTGCCCTACTCCACTGATGCATATTGAGACTGACTGGGTTCCTAAGTAGATGAATCAACACAGTTAATTGCAAATATCATCTCAAAACAAAACTTCTAATCAGGGGATTGAAATTAAGCACAAGAGTGTATCAGTGAGGGAAAACAAACCTCTTACACTAGATGTTTTATAAAATACTTTCTCCATTCATATGTTATGGGATCTTTCTTTAGCACTCACTTCCTTTGCCTAAGCCTTGTTCCCAATAAAGAATCTTTGACGCGCCTGTTCCACGGCTAGTTATCAGGAATGACTTATATTTTAATGAATGTGCAATTGGATACATTACATAACATTCAATTACATCGACTATGTTGTCCATAAAACATGCAATTTGAAGATACAACCATCAAGAATTTTTAAAAGATATTGAGAATTAACCTGACAATGGAACTTCAAAATCAGTACAAGGTCTATCGTTTGAATATATGCAAGTGATTACTACTCTTTGCAGGAAACTCTCAAGACTGTAAAGAGATTAATGATTACTAGTCCAGTAAATAAGATTGACAACAAATTTACGGAAAAGAACCGTTATTAAATGATAATCCCAGGATTCTCATCATATTAAAAATGAGTAGATGGACGTTTATGCAAAGCTTAAGACATACCTCATGATGGGTAAATTCAAATCAAACTGGCTCAGATAGAAAACCTCAGTGATACTCTCAGAGAAAATACAGGAGGTCAAAATTGTAGAGGATATATCCGTTCTTTGAATTAGGTTGTCTTTCTCGACATAATCAACAATACGCCTTGATTAAGTTGGTGTGATGAGGTCTGTTAACTGAAGCTGAACAAGATACCCGAGCATCCCTCGAAAAAATATCCAAAGATATTGCCTAAGAAACAAACATTCTCAGAGACCTCAAACTCGTTTGCTAGTCACCTGTGGACCAAGAGACCCATTTGAACCACTGGCACATAAGTCGTTGAGGTCCCATATTACGTAGGGCAAGGGATTGACAAGGACCTGAATGGCTTTCTTTATCAGGAAAGATATGAGGTTGAGACTTGAGAATAAGCTCGACGAAAATAAGCTTCAAATATGGGGTTAGGATAATTCTTGTATAAATGTTGTTAGAGTATATCAAACGAGACATGAATTCTTGCTTGAAGTGTCATTTCATCCACCACACTGAATGGGACTTGTCTGCAGCAAGAAAATCATGAAAAGCACCATCAATGGCGATTGAACTACAGCCCGGAGTTTTCTTGATGCCATGTTCTCTCATCATGCTGCGAACTACCTTCACATCATCCCATCGCTTTCGCTTTGCAAAAAGATTTGCGAGTAGAGAAAATATGCCACTATCATTAGGGTCCAGAACCATCAGCTTTTCAGCTGCAAGCTTTCCTAGTTGTACATTACCATGCATTCTGCAGGCATTTAACAAGGCGCCCCAAGATGCTATGTCTGGCTCCATTGGCATCTCATTCATTAACTCATAAGCTTCTTTGAGTCGTCCTGTTCTACCAAGCAAATCAACCATACATGCATAATGCTCAACTTTTAGAGATAAGCCCCAAACAAATTTCAGTTTCCGGAAATGGGTCCAGCCTTCGGTCACTAACCCACCATGGCTGCAAGCCGAAAGCACTCCTACAAACGTAATATCATCAGGCTTCATAGATGTTCTCATCAAATGCTCAAAGTGAATTAATGCTTCTTCAGCATATCCATGTGAAGCATAACCCACAATCATGGAATTCCATGACACCAAGTCTTTGTGCACCATTTCATTGAACACAGCTGCAGCTGACTCTATGTTCCCACATTTGGAGTACATGTCTACAAATGCATTAGCTAGCTGGGTGCTCAACGGGACTCTCTTTTCCTTGACATAGAATTGATACATCCACTGACCAAAGTCCAGACAACCAGACTGCGCACACGCAGAAATAACAATACCAAAGTACCCTCAATGGGATCCAAGCTGACCTTCACCATGTCATGAAACAAGTCTATGGCTTCTTTTGGCTGATTATTATGAGAATACCCGGCGATCATAGCATTCCACGACACCACATTTCTTTCAGGCATCTCGTTAAACATCCTCCTTGCACTGTCCAATGACCACACTTAGCATATCCATTAACCACACTAGTCCATGAGAAAGCATCCTTATCAATCATCAAATCAAAAATCAAAAATCTCTTTCGCAGCATCCAAGCAATCACATTTCAGGTACATATCCAACAAGGCATTCAAAAGATTAACATTCCTAAAAGCTGCTCCTCTCTACATATCTATGTATAGGATTTTCCTACCTCTAAATTTCCCTTCTTAGAGCAAGCCGTGAGCATCAAAATCAATGTCACCTCATTTGGGTCCACACCCTCACCCAACATCCGATCAAATAAACCAACAGCTTCCTCCAAACAACTCCTCTTCGCATACACTTCAATCATTGAAGTCCAAGAAACCACATCTCTTTCAGAACACTCATCAAACACCTTCTGAGCATCAAAAATCTCCCCTTTCTCCCCATAATAATGAATCATCCCATTTCTCACTACTACATTCCCTTCAAACCCAAACTTCACAACCCCACAATGCACAGATCGCCCAACCATAACCCCTTCATCACACGCCTTCAACCCAAACACAAAACTCCGCTGATCCAACTCAACCCCATTCCTCACCATCTCACGAAAAATCCCTAACCCCATCGAACAAAACCCCGCCTTGCACAACCCTCTCATCATCGTGTTCCAAATGTACACATTCCGATCCTCAATCCGATCAAACACCAACCCCGCTGCCGCAAATCACCCACTTCTGACAATGCGCAAAACGACACCACTCTACTCACCGGAAACGCGTCACGTATCATCCCGCTTACAGTCATCTGCGCTTGTAACTGCTTCAGTTCCGACATACTCTTACACACGACTCCATTTTCACCAAGATCGGATTTTTTATCATCACCAGCTTCCCGCTCGCCGCATTCCATACTTTCGCTCTCGTCATCTCGCGCCGCACGAAACGACAAAAGAACCAACCGTTTTGACTGGCGGATACGTCACGTGCTTCCAACGTGACTCCCAGCAACGATGTGTCTGAATTCTGAAATGTACTGCACAAAGCTTCACGCCGTACAGTGGAAACTCGTACTGCATTATTTCTTACATTACCTTTATACCCTTCTCTTCTTATTTACATTTATGCCATTAAGCGTATATTAGCATGAAATTCATAGTGGCAGAATCGTAAATAAGTCCCGAATGTTGGGCGAATTCAGACGCGTTAGCACGCAACTTGAGTTGTTATTCGTCTCCATCGTCTTCTTCAAAATCCAATCGGAATCGAAAGCTTCAGAAACCCTAGACAAAGAGACTCGTTGAAAACGTGAATCCGCAGCAAGAGAGGAAGGAGAAGCACTTCGGAAAGATGATGCACATGACTTTCTACTGGGGGAAGAAAGTAACGATCTTGTTCGATTCTTGGCGGACGGATTCATGGACGAGTTACCTCATCTCCTTAGCCGCTTGCTTCCTCGTCGCCGTTTTCTACCAATACCTAGAAGATCGCCGAATTAGATTCAAGCTGATGTCATCATCATCTCGCGAGTCAAACGCGTTGACCAGTCCGCTTTTACAGAAGCTTCGAAGCGGTGGAAAGGGGAAGTGTGCGTTGAGGTTTGGTGGATCGGTGTTGTTTGGTGTGAATGCGGCGATAGGGTATATGTTGATGCTTGCTGTGATGTCGTTTAATTGGGGTGTGTTTTTGGCTATTGTGGTTGGACTTGCTGTTGGATTTGGAGTGTTTAGGAGTGGGGATGAGAATGATGGTGTTGTGGTTGTTGATGCTGATAATCCCTGCGCTTGCGCTTGAATTGGGATTTGTTACGAGTTTGGATTCGTGGCCAAAGTTGTGATTTGTAAGTTATGTGGTTTGTTTTATTGATCGATCTCAAGTTATGCAAATTGTGTCTGTTGTTGCTGAAGCTGCTTGTAATATGAAGTAATAATATGTGAATAAACTGGATTCTGGACTTTTGTTGATAATGTTTGATGTTTGAGGGAAATCTACTTAGGACAATTATTTCCATCAGTTGCTTAGGATATTATCTAGTGCTCCTGAGTGTTTCAAGTTTTGCAAGTTAAGGTGGAATGATTGTGTCATATTGCTGAATAATAGTATGTAAGATTCGGGCTTTGTTGTTTTGACTTATAATTTATCTGGTTGGAGTCTTGTGAATTTGCTTGGTTTTCATCTTAATGTGAGTTTTATGCATTTCTTTCCTTTCACTCAGCTGTTCAACTCTTTCAGAGTTCATTAATGGCTTCTGCATTTAGCTCCTCTTTTAGCTTTCAGTTCATCAGTACTCTCTGTTAACAAATAAATCAAAATATAGGGAGCGATCATCATCATATAGATGGAACGTTTATATACTTCCCGGCTTAAATATTTTAGAAATTAGTTTAAAAGAGATTTTTTTTGTGTATACCTCATTATTAATTTCTTTGGTGGAACCGTGAGGAAGCCCCTTGAATTAGCAATAAATGTTAGCCTTTGTTTTTTTTTTGAAACAGATGTTAGCCTTTGTTTTGATGTTATCAGTCGTGCTTCAATGAATACCACTAGGCCTTTGCGAGACGTGTTTGGCATTTACATATTAAATTCATATTAAGACCTTAAGACGTGTTATTCATTTTTGTATATTTTACACATCATTCATTATCTCAACTATGAAAAGGTTCAAGAATGTGAGACAGATGGATATTATTTCAACCCTTTGATTTCAATCAATCTAACTGTTAGTTAAAGATAACTGTCAGTCACCAGGCGTCCTGAGTTTTTTTGCTAATTCATTTTTATTTTAATTAAAAATTAATTTAATCTCAATCGTTAATTTAATCTCAATCAACGTTTGAGATGAAGTCCAATTATTTTTACCAAATTTATATGTTTCAGTTTATCTTAACCCATCTCAACTATAAAACTTTAATTAATCTATCGAGTGAAATTAATTGACTTCAGATTAATTAACAAAAATAAAAGATGATTGAGATTGATATTTACCAATATCAATCATTGAATAGTATTAAGATGATTGATATTGTTGTTTACATATATATTGAATAGTATTGTCATGGATGATGTCCTAGATTTTTCATAAAATTTGTATGTCTCACTTGAACCTTTCTCTATTATCATTCTTATATCAAATATAATTGAGTCTTATGAATACAATTTTACATGGCATAAAACTATGTGAATAAATTTTAGGGTTAATTGCAGTAAACCACCATTATAATATCCGTTTTGCAGTAAATCACCATTTTAACAACTAATTACGAAATGCCTATATTATTATACCTCTGTTATCAAAAAACCACCATTGCCACTATTCCGTTTAAACTTCCGTTAAGTGCGTGTACACTTTCCAACAGATCATTATTTTATATTTTAATTAATTACCAAAAACCATTATTATAATCTTAGTTTTACGAAAAACCACCATTTTAATAACTTATTATCAGGGTACTACCAACTGCACTGTTCATGCTAGATCAGAGGCTCATGTGATAATTTTACTCGTTGATAAGTATCTACTAGTTACATGGTGCTTCAATTTAATCTCGATGGGAGTCAATGAAGAAAATAATGTTAGAAAATGCAAAAGGAAACTTTGTTTGAGAGTTTATTATCAATGTTTAATGATTATCGACTGCATGGTTCAAATATAAATAATTTTCTCATTTTATCTAATGAAATATGATTTATTACATTACTACTTTTAAACTCTAATTGTTTTACTATATTGATCTTAAAGATCGACTCTGAGCTAAAATATAACAGCTTCTCACCACACCGCAACTGTAAATATGCTTCCATTAGGTTTCGTTTCTAGTATGGATTATAAATTAATAAATTAATAAACGTATACTGCCTAACTAATCAAATATAGCCACAATCGTAGCCTCAACCTCACTCCCTAGCATTATCTGTATATTCAGATGGTGGTTTTTGATGATTGGGATATTAATATAGAGTAATTTTGTAATTATTTGTTAAAATGATTGCTTTTTGCAAAACATGACATTATAATGGTGGTTTTTTGAAATTGTTCGAATTAAAGTTATATACCCACGCGTCGTATGACGCGTGTTTTACAATTTCTAACAGAGTTGTGAAAATTGTGGTTTTTTGTTAACGGCGCTATTATAGTATACTCATTTTATAATTAGTTGTTAAAATGGTGGTTTACTACAAAATTGGGTATTATAATAGTGGTTTTCTACAATTACCCCTAAATTTTAACTTCGTACTAATTTCTGCACAAAGTTTAATTCAATTGCAAGCTACTGAAGTAACTCACCACTTATCAACAAGAAGGCCATTTGAACCCTTTTTGCAAGCTACTCAAGTCATTTCAAATTAAAATTGTAGCTACATATGTTTAATACAACAAAAATTCAAGTAGAAGTGGACGGATATCTTGTTCTTTTGTGGCCTTCAATTCCATAAGTCTTGCATCGTTGAACCCTTTTTGCACTTGCCCTACTTGAAGCCTCACCAATCTCATAATCTTGTTGGCTTCGAGCTATCTCGTTATGAATTCTGATAGTAGGTGTTCGACCCCTTCTAAGTCGCTTATATGCAAGGTTTAGAACATATAAATCACCGGTAGAGTATGCTCACAAAGTCCCTAGAGGTATGTTTATGAAAATCCCAAACCATATCCTAGTGTGTGCCATGAGAGTGTACTCGTACATGACATAGTCGACTGACGAGCACGTCGTTGAGTGCGTCAAACTTAAATTTATAATATTTCCTACAAGCTAGCAAGCGGCAAGTAAGGTCGAATCCAAAAGAGCAATTTAATTATACATTATAATTATTCTAAAAAATATAAAAGGGGGGGTTTTAAAGAATTATTTTGTGCTTCAACAAATAAAATATGAATAAAATATATATGTCAACAATCAATTCAGGGAGTTGTTTGCAACATAAAATAATTATTACACATGTAGCAATCATATGAATTTTATATAGTTGTTCCCGCTAGAGACACAACAACATACATCCGCTAAGATAATATGCAATAATTCTACTAAAAATCCTTATCTTCTATTAACTGCTAAGTTCTTAAGAAGATGACAATAGCATGAATAAATTATAAACTACCTCTACCGCTAGGCTTGACAAGAATATAATCAAACAAACATCACACAAGACATGTTAATATAGTTCACGCTAGGCTACTTTAAACTAACATACAAGCATGTTATTTGCACAAAGAATTATAATAAAATTCATATAAAATAATCATGTATAATAATCATCAAGCATGTTAACAAACAACTCCCAAAATTGGGTGAGTTTAGTTACACATAATGTCCATGACTAAATACAATAAAAATGAAAGAGTTTGAAGTAAGAATTATGTCACAAATTTTGGTGATGAAAATGATGTCTTCTTTATCTTCTTCCACGGCTTAAGATTGAGCTGACTTTGTCTTTAAAAATCCAGAATATCCAAGCTTGCAAGAGATCTACAAGTGGTGTAAAATGATGTAGAGAATGTGTGTAATGTGATGTAACCTTTGCTAGAATGAATTGTTATTTTGGTAGCTTGTTGTCCCCTCTTTTATATTGTATTTCCATCATAAATGTCCAGAAATCTCGTCACCTTCCCATGAGCCCCGTGTTTAATCCTTTTCCATTTTTAAAGTTGGTGATAAATGCAATTTGCTAAATCTAGAATTACCGCGGAGGGTAAAGAATTACCAATCGCGGAGGGTGAAGATATATCGTAAATATGTAGCCTCCACGATAGCTAAATGCATATCCTCCACGATATTGGCATTCCGCAGAGGTTGAAGGAATTAATCTCGCGGTGGATGAATAATATGCATTAATTCAATACCCTCCGTGATAAATAAATCAATACCCTCCGCGGGAAGATTAAAATCAGCTCCTCACTTCTTTCCTTTCACTTGGAATTGCGTCGAATCGTCAAAATTTTCTTGATACATCTGTAACATAAATCATTCACCAAACGTAAAATAATATATAAAATATGTAATCAAGTTATGGGAATTTGCGTTTTTATGGATCGTATAAATACGCTCCATCATCGACAAACAGTAAATGAAATTTTTTGCATACCACGAGTACGTGAACTGGATAATGAAACGCAACAAAACTCCCGCATGTGCATGTCTTCGCTCTCATATTTAACTCAAAGTGTTTCGTGGCCACCGTAGTAACTTGTACTATCATCTCATGTCTGTCGAACAAAGTACTCTTGAAAAATATACAAATTAGTAGTGAACAATAAGAAGAAACATAAGCAGAATATGTACTGAATGTAAATACTAACTGCAAACACACTGCTTGTGCAGTTTGCTCCTAACTAAGGATGTCTATCTTCGGTGGGAATGGAATTGGATGGTTCTTGTACATGTCTCAACGCGCGACAACATATTCATTGGATTGCATGAAAGTGAAATTAAACAAGGCGCAAATTGGCAGATCTCGATACGCCCCTCGTCGAAAACAAGAGTCTATTGTTCTAATGGAATATCTTCCAACCACTCTTTAATCCTTGGTTTTGAATGCAGATATCCAAGCAGATTAACGTAAGCTATCCTAAATTTTGCCTTATCCATGATATATCCAATTTTTTCAATTCATCCTGCAAAAGAGGCTCATGTTTCAACTTCGAGTTGAAATTGCTCTTCAAATGGCGTAGACAGAATATGTGATATCCATGAGGAGGTTTCCACTCCTCGATAGTGTTCATCGCTGCTAATATTCCATTGTATTTATCTGAAATGACACACAGTCCATCTCTTCTGGTGACACCCTCTCGAATACACCCCATGAACCATTTCCAGCTATAGGAATTTTCACTCTCAACCAATGCAAATGCTAGTGGGAGCAGTTGATTATCCGCATCTAAAGCAATAACAACAAGCAGCCTTTCGTTATATTTCTCATACAAATGTGTGCCATAAACACTGAAAACCGGTCGACAGTGCTCAAACACTCTATTAGAAGGATTGAATGGCCAAAAGAGACGATTCACCCGCGTGCAAACACTACTCAACTGCTCTGTGTCCCATTCTACATATGTCCATGAATTTTTATCTTGTATACTCCGAAACAACTGCGGGAGCTTAGAGATACTTTTCTTCCAAGTGCCAAATACAAGTGCCATCGTTTCTTGTTTTGTTTGCCACGCTTTGAGATAGCTAATGATAACCCAAAATCCTTACGAACATCCGCAAGAATTTTCTGCGGCTCTAAACGCGGCTTTTCTTTCTAAACATCCAAACAATGTCTAGCAATAAATGTTTTGTTCAGATGATTGTTATCTCGCAAAATCGAGATCTGAAACAAATATGATCTCCTATATACTCCACAAGCGCCCAATAATCCACCTTCTTACTCCTTTTGATCTTTATTTGCCACACAATTCAACCCAACACTTTTACAAGCGCATACCCACACATTAGAAGTTGACCTTCAAGTCTTGTACTCAACTCTATTCATAACTGAATATAGCTGAACCGAATACTTAGCTTCCTCCTTCGATTCCCATATCTTCTCAACCCATAAAGAACAATCATCTTGGTTGACATGATAATAACCAATAAATTCATTCGATGGCTGATTTTCATTCCAAGCAGATATATCACTGAATGCCGGATTGGCAAGCCAATAAGATTGACGAAAGACGGTTCATGAACCACTGCAGATGAATCATTAGACATCATTTTTAAGTGTTACATCTCATTCCAACGTTTCAAAAGTGGACGTATACACCATATCTATAAACAAACCAACACAATTTCAACAAAATCACACATACAATTATAACTATATCATATAAACTCAAACCAACAAAAATTCAAAAAATCACACTAACACAGTTATAATTATATCATATTAACTCAAACCAACAAAATTTCAAAATCACACAACACAACCATAACTACATCACATGAACTCAAACCAACTAAATTTCAATACAATTAACAACAAACACGCAATTTCAGTACTATTAACCAATAATCGATGATGTTTCATATCGAGGAATTGGTATGTTACTTGGAAGCGACGCGGAATTGGGAGTGGAGGAAGTGAGGAGGAAGAAGAGAGAAAGAGAAGATGAACTTTAATCTGCGACATATGATTCGCGGTTTGAAACAGCGGGATCCCTAAATAATTTAAAATGTCGTTTTGATGCAGACGTGTCACGCCACATAGGATCCAAATGCCAAGTAATTTTTTTTGTTTGGTGATCTCGCAGATTCAAACCGCGGGATCTTAAAAAAGTGATATTTTTAAAACTCAAATTTGACAAGAACAAAAGAACTAAACTCATAAGTAATATTTTGATAATTTTCCATTACAAACACACTGATTAAATGTTTCACTTAATTAGAACTCATAGATTATTAGGAAATTGAAGAAATAAAATTGAGACATTTTAGCCTTGTTTATTCTAAAAAATCTCCAAAAAATCTCAAGTATTTGCGAATGGGCTTCGGCCCAATGCGACTAAACAAAACTACTTCAAAACCCTCTTTCAACTTCTCCGCGTATCTTTCTAGGGTTTTCAGCAAAATTTTCCGACATGGGGAAAGCCAAGAAAAGTCCCAAATTCGCTGTCATGAAGAAGCTCGTCAGTTCCAGAGCTCTAAAAAGGTAAAACCCACGCCTTCAATTCTCCGTTTCTGCTTTCAATTCTTTCTTAATAGTGAGGTTTTACAGCTACAAGAAGGACGTATTGACTGTTAAAGGGAAGGAGCAAGAGAAGGACAAGCTTCCTAGAAACGTGTATGACTAAAAGCTTTCCGGCGGCACGTTTTGGTATTTATTTTTGTTGATGTGAATTTTTGAGTTATTTGTTTGGTTTCAGGCCTCAAGTGTCTTCAGCCCTTTACTTCAAGTATAACACTGCCCTTGGACCGCCTTATCGGGTTTTGGTTGATACTAACTTCATCAATTTTTCTATTCAGAGCAAGGTGAGTGTGTGTATTTTGTTAAATGTATGGATGTTGTGAATTTGATTCCACTGCTATTTGATTCGGCTGTGGTTTGATTTATGTTTTCTGTATATTATTTACAGTTGGATTTGGTGAAAGGGATGATGGACTGTCTTTACGCAAAATGTGAGTACATCTCTTATGATTGTTTAGTATCATATTTGAATGGAGCAATGAGTGATATGTGCTTCTGTGTCATGCTAATCGATTAATTATCTAATTTTTCGTCTGATGTATTAGGTACTCCTTGTATTACTGACTGTGTGATGGCCGAGCTGGAGAAGCTGGGTCAGAAGTATCGAGTAGCTCTGAGGTATGTTAAAGTAGTATTCATACTCTGTATTTCAAATAGGGTCATACGTTTATCATCCATTTAATTTGTTGGTTATTTGTAGAATTGCTAAAGACCCTCGATTTGAGAGAATTTTATGCACTCATAAAGGAACATATGCTGATGACTGTCTCGTTGATAGAGTAACACAGGTTTGTTTAACTATCCAAAATAACTATTTTATGTAGTTGTCTGTGTACACGGAAGGTTGCTTAATTGTCTGTAACATTGAAAACTTATTCTTTTCATATAGCATAAATGCTACATTGTGGCTACATGCGATAGAGATTTAAAGAGAAGGATAAGAAAGGTATATATATTATTATTCTTTTGTGCCATTTTTGCCTATGTTTAATAAACTAATTTTGTAAACATATTCACTTCACAATTCTTTTGGCATTGATTAGATCCCGGGTGTGCCTATCATGTATATTACCAAACGTCAATACTCAATTGAGAGACTTCCTGAGGCAACGATTGGAGGAGGTGACCCATCTTAACTTTTTCATTAGAATCAATAAACTTGTAATAAATTATTGTTTCTTAAAATCTGCTGGCATTTTTTTCTACAGCTCCTAGGATCTGAATCCAGAAACTGAGCACACGTGTCTTCTCAGTAGAGTACTGATCTCGGAGTAACTCAATTTACAACCCCAAGTGCTTAACAATGCTACGTGCACTGCTCACTTTTTTTATTAGCAATGTCTTCTGTCTTCTGCTCACTTGATGTCCTTGTAGCATCCAGAGCTCATGGGGTAATTTCTAAAACAGAAGTTACAGTGTTTAGTGTTAGGTCTTGTCTTAAATGTTAACCACTGTTTTTAGTCACTTTTCAAACATGCGCGAAGGGGAACATGTTGCAACCAACAAGAGAACAACTGTAAAACACATCAGAACTCTGTCCCTGCTGTAACAGATATTTAACTGATCATGCTTAGGAGATGGAGGCTATTTAATCGGAAACGGGAGAGAATTGAGTGAATATGCTCGAAAATAATTCTTTTCTACCTTCAGATTTAATGCCAAAATTCAAATGCAATTGTAAGATGTAACAATAATATACAACTGTAGGCGAATCCCCAACATAAGCTTCTTCGATTCCCAGCAATCTTGGACAATACACAAATTTATGTTGAACAATATTTATCTGAGTTTTCTATGAGGATGCTTGAGTGCTGGTGGCATAGACCTGTTCGGTAAAATATTTTTCTGTTTTGTGGGTTTTATAATTTGTATAAAATATAGCTTGCGATTTTGAATTTTTTTTGTAACACAAACACAACACATTGAATAAGAAAACCTAACTACTTCTCTATTCTTCCGCACAACAACATCTAAATTAAATACATATTTCAGAGTTGGAAAACATTCATTTTCAGCTTAAATACTATCTGATTATCTTGTTACTCTTGATTTCTAAATTAAATATTTATTTTTTCTTTAAGATAAACACAAAATTTCGAATAAATATTTGGGTAAATCCAGAAAACCACCCGTTGAATAGGCATAATTACAGAAAATCATCCCTCTAAAACGTATTTACAAAAAACCACCTCTATAAATAGGTCCGTTAGCGTTTCACCACCTCTTGCCGTTACCGTTAAAAAAAAAAAAAATAAATAAATAAAAAATTTAAAATTTTTAAAAAATTAAAAAAATTAAAAAAAATAAAAAAAAAATTAAAAAAATTAAAAAAATTAAAAAAATTAAAAAATTTAAAAAATTTAAAAAATTAAAAAAAAATTAAAAAAATTAAAAAAATTAAAAAAAATTAAAAAAAAAAAAAAAAAATTAAAAAAAATAAAAAAAAATTAAAAAAATTAAAAAAATAAAAAAAATAAAAAAATAAAAAAATTAAAAAAAATAAAAAAAATAAAAAAATTAAAAAAGTAAAAAAAATAAGAAAAATAAAAAAAAATTTAAAAATTTAAAATTTAAAAATTTAAAAATTTAAAAATTTAAAAATTAAAAAATTAAAAAATTAAAAAAGTAAAAAATTAAAAAATTAAAAAATTAAAAAATTAAAAATTTAAAAATTTAAAAATTAAAAAATTAAAAAATTAAAAAATTAAAAAATTAAAAAATTAAAAAATTAAAAAATTAAAAAATTAAAAAATTAAAAAATTAAAAAATTAAAAAATTAAAAAATTTAAAAAATTTAAAAAATTTAAAAAATTTAAAAAATTTAAAAAATTTAAAAAAATTAAAAAAATTAAAAAAATTATAAAATGTAATATATTTCATGAAATGTAATTTGTTGTTTTGTGAATCAAAATATTTGAAGATCAATCTAAAATAAAATTTATATAATACAACCTGATCAAGATGGTAGCGGCGAGATGGGCAGAGGCCAAATGTATGAAATTTCTTGCAGCTTTCTCTATTTTGAGACAAAAGATCTTTTGTCTCACAGAAGGGTTTGGCAGACGGATTTCTATTACGAAATGAGTACAACTAAATATTCGTTTGTCTATTATTTTTTATTTATTTCATGTACTCATATGTAATTAGTTTCAATAAGTTATAAGAATTTTACTTTATAGAGTATATAATATTAAAATAATTAGTCATGCGACATACTCCCTCCGTCCCACTATGTTTGTCCACTTTGATTATTTTATACCTCACAAATATTCAAAAAGGTGGACAAACTTGGTGGACAACCTTAATGAATGGATCAACTCGCCTCCTACTCATCCGACGCCTCCGACCACGCCCAGCCATGGACCGAAATGTTCCGTTCTGCTTCAACCCGCAAACCCGACTCCGCCCCACGAAGCCGCGCACAATCTCCATCCCCATCTCGCATTCCTCCACCCAAACCGATACCTTCACAATCTCCCATCTCCGAAAACACCACCACTTCCCTCTCCGATGACCCTCAAGTCCGCCTGACCCTCTACATCGCCAAACAAATAAAGGGTGGTTTTCGGCAATAAAACGTATAAGGGGTGGTTTTCGGCAATTACGCCGTATAAGGGGTGGTTTTCGACAATAATCCCTTAATTAAATGAAAATTGGATTAATTAATCTAATTAATACCATTTAACGGAGATTTAACACTAATTTGACAGAAAACGTTACTGTGTGTGACTAAACCCTAAACAAACGAATAAAGGGTGGTTTTCGGCAATAATCCCTTTCGAAAATCATGCTTAGAGAAATACACTTTATACTCGAAGCTGAACTTAAGTAAATTTACTATCTACAGAGGTTGCTGACACAAGCTATAGAGCGGAAGCTCGATGATAATCTTCGAACTCAAATCCTAGGTTGAATAACAGACGAAATAGAGTAAACTTCTTTTTATTCTGCATTAGTAAAAGGCCTCGGATAATCCAAAGTGCGTTATTACACGAGGTATTACACGTCGTCATTCTATTTGGAACAAGGTATTACACGTTCCAATCCGTCCCCGATAATCTCCCGCTAACCTGCGCCACCCCTTTTGCATGATTCCTTTGCGTGACCCACTTATCCGCAATCTGTAATGCTAAACGCGAGAATAGTTCAAGAAGGACTACATATATTTGAAGAACCTTGAGACACGATCTCAATCTTCGATTATTAATAATCTAACGGTTTAGATTTAAACTAAAAAATAACCATCAACACCAACCGTCTGTGTATTTTGCAAATCCAACTGCCAAATTATAAAAAAACAATTTTAATCTTAACAGCCGGAGTAATCAAATCCACGATTGACATTGAGTGCTTTCGTCTCACGAATATTTAACGTCTCTCTAGATCTTATCCCCGTTAAACGCTCTGCACCATTAAATGTATGACATACATTAAGTTGGAATATTTAAAAATGCAAAATGAAGGAAAATGAAACACAGGGGTTATGCTTATGCATCATCATATGATGATCAAGTATCGTGGAGCTAACAATGTTAAAGAATAGCGCTTGCGAAAGGCAATCCGTGCATTAGATAACTCGTACTTTTAACTACTACGTGCATTTCACTTTTATGACTAATACATTTTTGAATAAGATTAAAATAAAAAAATATTTTTACAAGTACACACCGCACGTTCTGACCGAGCGAGGGACATGTTGTGTGGTTGATCCCTTTTTGACCGTGCAGTTAATCCCTTTTTTACCACATGTTCTAACTGGGGACACTTAGCTAACATTTGTTTAGTATTGTTCTATGAAAGTAGGATGATAATTGAGCATGAATGTGTCAAGCGACAACTGACGAGTCTATTGATTACTGATTGAGTTGAACTTAATCACGCCGACCCACTTCGTTGGCTCTTCAAGCTCTATGAATAAGGTAAGTTCTTTTACAATCTCGTCTTGTTTACACCTTGATTTATTATATATTACTTGTTTCACTATTTCACCTTTAGGCTAGAGATGTAGGTCGCGTCGCGAGGACACAACTTATTTCAAAGTGGGTTAGTAAGTCGCATCTGCACGTTTACTTTCTACCTTTTCTTCTTATTATTATTATGGGTAATTTCCAGAAAACCACCCCTATAATAGGGGTAATTCCAGAAAACCACCCCTATAATACGTATTTCCAAAAAACCACCTCTATAAATAGCTCCGTTAGCATTTCACCACCTCCCGTTACTATTCCGTTAGATAAATTATAAAAAAAACTAAACATATTATAATAATTTTAAATTAATTTATTTTTAAAAAATAAATTAAATTAAATTTCAGTATATTTAATTAAAATTCACAGTATTTAATTTAAGAATCATTTACGTATATTTAATAAGAAAAAATTTATAAAAAATTGAAGGGTTTATTTAAGAATCATTTATGCAACATAATATAGGATCTATTCAAACATGTAATCGCTATCAAGAAAAACATGTAATCCCTATCAAAAAACATGTAATCGTATATTAATTATTTTAATATTTTATACTCTATTGACTTTTAATTTTAATCCCTAAACCCTAATATTATATTTCATGAAATATATTACATTATTTCATGAATTAATGATATTAAATATTATTTCAGGATATAAAAATTTAAAGTTCATGAACCATAATACACTATTTCATGAACCAAAATATTTATATTATATGATTTATGAAATAATACACTAATTTGATGAAACATAATATAATTTCATAAACCATATGATTTGAATATTTTGATTTAAGAAATAACACATTAATTACATCATTTCATGAACTAATGATGAATATATTTTTAATATTAATAATTTCATAAGTATAATATTTGATTTTTTTTCTAAGTATAATGTTATTATTTAAATTAAAAGTATAATATTTGAATTATTTCAATTTTTTATAAATTTTTTCTTATTAAATATACATAAATGATTCTTAATTAAATACTGTGAATTTTAATTAAATATACTGAAATTTATTTTATTTTATTTAATTTATTTTTAAAAATAAATTTATTTAAAATTATTATAATATGTTAGTTTTTTTGATAATTTATCTAACGGAATAGTAACGAGGTGGTGAAATGCTAACGGAGCTATTTATAGAGGTGGTTTTCTGGAAATACGTATTATAGGGGTGATTTTCTGGAATTTACCCTATTATTATTGCCGCATTTCACAGTTACTTTTAAGGCTCATTTTTTTTCCGCTTTGAATGGTAATGGATTAATGAAAAGTGCGACTTAAATAAAATTTTGTTGAAATATTCGACCACAAATATCATTGATCTATTTGATTCGACTTATGTTATTGAAACTGACATGTGTTGACTTATGATTAGATTGATCGTATCTTCTTGTGTGATGTGGAGTTGATAGCAACGTTCTAGAGAGACTTGATCAAAGTCGTTCAAAGTTCGACTAATTGATTTTTATGATTAAGTGGAAGTTGTAGAGGTTGAAACTTTGCAATTTTAGGAATCGACGAGTAGCTCCGCCATAAAATGTCAAAGACACAACACCCAATCGCGGCGAGACGTGAAAACAAACTGTATATCTCTAGTTCTGAGTAAACATGAAAAGAGATGGTGACCCCATCTTGACTTGCGCAAAAAGGGACGATGATGAGAAAGAGTGTGGGACGTGTGTCATAGCTGCTATCTGAAGGCTTTGACTGGAACGGTTCAGGGAAACAGTAGAATGGACTAGATCACCATAGTTCTAAGTTATCCATCAAGTAAAGACAAACTTGATAGGAAGATGCCGAGATAAGATGTGATGCAAGTTTCAATGAAACAAGATGTCCACTTGCTTCATTTAAATTCAAACAAAGACTCTACATTTCCTGGAATGCAAACCAAATCAGGTGTTAGAGGAAGCAACTTTACTCAATCATATGATCAAGAAGTTAGAATGTAGGACAACGTTCATAAGCCCACAAAGAACTATCTCCCAACCATCTGAACTATCTATTCTGATTCAAGAGGTAATACGTACCAATTTTATTCCTTGGTTTAACATTGTTAGTTACTCGAGCATAGTAAGTTAAGATAGTGAAAATGAGACGAGTGTTAGGATCCGCAGTGGAATAAATTTTCAAGCTGTTGACTTTCTTGATGGCTTGTTTTTGTTCGGGACAAACAAGCTTAAGTGTGAGGTGATTTGATAGGGCGTATTTCTAAATACGATTATTATGCTAAAATAACGACTTTTAATGCATTTTGTATCACTTCTTTTACTTATTTTAGATGGTTTTCTGTTCCAGGTGCATTAAAAGGGTTTTGAAAAATATGAGGTAAAAACAGTGAAAATGAATTAAATTGAACTAGAGGATCGAGTCTCAGCGAATCAGAAATTAGACTAGGTGTTGCCCGCGTGGTTCCAACCGTGCAGTGCTAAATATCACACATTGACGCAGTCGATCCCCTGTTCTATTACGTGGCATGTACTTGATTATGTCACCACGGACGATATACGTTTCACACAGATTTTACGAACCCAAAAAGCATAAAAGACCAGGTAGTTTGCGAGCCCACTATGTTAGAGTTGCTCTATGAATATCACATCATTCTGAAATTCTGTCAAGCTTTCTTTCCCCTTTAAGGAAAGCAACGTCTTGACCGTTTGATTCTTTACAACACAGAGTCAGATTTGATTTTTCAGCAGCAAGACACTGCCTTTCCAGCAATGAATCATCATAAGTCATCTTTATTTTCTTTCCATCACTACATCAATTGAAATGTTGTTTGCTATTTTTAGCTAATTTAATAGGTACGATTTTGCACATTAACTTGTAACTAAGTATTTTGAGACCTTGTGTTTAATTATCAATCTCATATTCTTGCGTCAATTCTTGCTTGTAATTGCATGATTTTAACTGATTGAATTGTAGTGACTTTGTCGGCGAATTCAATTTAAGATAATTATGTCGTTACATTTGATGAATTTTTGTCGTAATTCAACTAGAACAACATGAATTAGATCTTTCCCGACTAGTTTAGCTTGCTCGATACTTATTATTGTTTTGACGCATAATTCCTATGTCCCCTTGAAAGGTTTAATTAGTTTAGAAGCACATATATGCATTCTACATTTGCAGAATTATGCAAGAGATGTGAGAATTTAGGAATTATATGCTTAGTTGGTCTACGAATGATATTAGTTGCAAGATATCGTGCTAAGTTGTGCTAACATCATAGATAGAAGAACCCTCATCCACCTATTATTCGATTTGAACTATTCAATTCGATGTACACACGATACCGAGATATGAGAATTTATCAAGACTTGAACTATTCGATTCGATGTACACACGACTCCGAAATTGACTCTCGAAAATGAGACAAACTCACTTTCTTCGCACACTTGAAATTAATAAAAATTTCCAACAACAACATCGGCTAAAATATTTACCTTCATAATACTTAGTCAAATGATATGCTACCAAAGTGTACATTCTACTAACAATTGTGCGCCCATTCAATTTAGTCAAATAACATGTGTTTTTATATATAATAGTAGGGTGTATAACAACGCAAGTCTCCAACCACATGGCAAAGCATCTGCTCCAAATTGTGTGAAAGGCCCTCATGTGTAAATATGTTTTACTCTAAATTCAGGTTCCTAGCGGTTGTAACTGCTGTATTTGTACAAAGTGTTTTCTTGAACAGGTACTATGCATAAAAGTTTTGTCATTTATCATTTGATAGACTTGTTAGTTGATGTTATTTTATTTATCTCATTATATTTACATTTGTTTCAGCATTTCTAATCAAAATTGTTGTGTTTTGTAGGGGGTTGCAGCAACTTTGCAACAAACTTGTAATTTCGGAGCGTGCAACCAGTTATGATGGCGTCGTCTTCCACAATCCAATCCTGATGGTTCTACATGACAATGATTATCGCCTAAAATTCTGTAGGATAATATTTTAATGAATTTTATGTATTGTTAAATGTTGTAGGTTAAATATATTTAATTACTAAAAGTAGTTAGCAAAAGCATACTTTATATGCCCGAATTATAATTTTTTTGCATTCTATACAATTAGATAAAAAATGAAATTTTTATTTTTTATTTTCTTATTTTCAAACATTGTAATATATTTTAAATTTATTATTTGATTGACGAATTATCAACGAAAATGTGGTGTCTCTATTTCACTTTGTGCAACATTTTTTGCAACTTTAATTGATGTCTCTAAAGATATCAGTTTATGCGACACACCCGAATTTACAATGTTGCATGAAATCGATGCAACCAACGTTATGCAACATCCACTTATGCGACGATGATTCGTCGCATGATATCTAAAGAAACACGATGTTAGAATTATACCACATTGTTCTTCATGTTGCATAATGGATAAAATGGTGAAGTGATCTATATAATACTTCCAACTACCTTCCTATCGGACAACCAATTTTTTCTTTCAATTTTCAAATGAATATATGCATTTAAATATTAAAAAATGTGAGTATGGAACATGTATAAATATTAAATTTTGTACAAAAGGGTTAAGATCAAGAGAGACTGTATGTTTTTGTAAGACGTAAGGAATCGCATCCGTTGATTTGATAACCCGAAGGTTAAGATTAAAGTTGAAATTTAATTAAATAGGGGGGTTGGATTTACAAAAAAATGGACGGTTGGGATTGACGGTCATCAATATCAATCGTTGGATGATTAAAAATCAACGGTTTAGATTATGTCCTATCGTTCTACGAAAAATGCATGTCCCATTCGATATATTAATAGGAAAAGGGTTCAAGGAGGACATGCATGTTATCATAAGGCCGTGAGACATCATTTCAATCATTGATTTTTATTCATCCAACAAATTGATATTGATAACCGTCAATCTCCGACCGCTCCGTATTTTTTGCTAATTCATTTCCAAATCTATTAATAACCACTTCTAATATCAACTATTAGATTATTCAAATCAACGATTAAAATATTTTCTTAATTTATCACAATCTTCCAAAAACTTAACCCATATATAGTAACAAGATGGTGTCAAATTGCTATTATTCAAATGTGCATATTTGACTATAGAATTAAAGTGTGCCATTAGAGTAAAAAAGACTTATACACACATCATAATTTATTTCATAAAATCAACTTCATTATTTTTGAATACTCATTTATATTACAATTCTCGTCAGGTTTCAAAAACATTGATATATCAGTAATTAAAACGTAATGATTTATTAACACCAGAAAATAGTTGAAGTAAGGACGTATATGTTTTCGTATGATCATAGAACATCATCTCAACCGTTGATTTTCATCAATCCAACGGACAAGATTTGAACTAAAAATAATCGTCAAGTTCAAATACCCGTGTATTTTGCAAACTTAGTCGCTCATTTTAATTAAAACTCATCTCCACTATCAAATTAATCAAATCAACGGTTGAGATTTTGTCAATCAATCTTGAAAATATGCAATGTCCTAGAACTTAATCCATTTAGAGTTGGGATCTAGAAAGACATGTATATTTTGTGAGACATAAAGACGTGATCTTGACCGTTGATTTGATTAATTCGACGATTGATTTTTAATTAACTGGGCAGTTGAATTTGCAAAAAAACACGGGCTATTGGAGAATGACGGTTAACAATATCGACCGTTGGATCGATAAAAATCAATGGTTGAGATCATGTCCTTCCATCTAACCAAAAAATACTAGTCCTCCTAGAACCTTTCACTATAAAATAATATGTTAAGATCTAAGAACTTCAGTAAATTATTTTGTGAACCATGCGCTAGAAAATTACTCCCTCCGTCCTGCTTTGTTTGTCCAAAAACACAAAATGAACGGTAATTAAGGTAGAAAGAGGGTATAAAATGTGTGGTTGAGAATAAATGATTAATAAGTAAATGAGTAAAAAGTAGAATGTGTGGTTGAGAATAAAGGAAAGTGGACAAATTTAAGGGGACACCCAAAATGGAAAGTGGACAAACATTATGGGACAGAGGGAGTATCTTTCACGTTGTCTGATTTATTTAATGGATCTTCATTAATCCATTTTTTATGATAATTCCTGTCAAGGTTCTAGGTGAAAAACTAAATAGTTGTGAGACGAAAGGACATCATTTCAACTGTTGATTTCTATTAATTCAACAATTGATATTGATAATCGTCATTCTCAACCTGTGTATTTTAATTCAACCGCTCACGTATTTTACAAATTTAACCACCAATTTTAATTAAAAATTAATTAAATCTCAACCGTTATATAAATCAAAATCAACGATTGAGATGATGTTCTCATGTCTTACGAAATTTCACTGTCTCTTTAGATCCGAACTCAGTATTGTGATGACGCTATTTTTTTTAGTATAAGGTGTTACTGGTTCATCAAATTGAACAAAAATATTCATGAACTTTAATCAAACCATTTAGCCAAAATCTATCATTCACGCTGTCCATGAACTTATTACATCATGTTTAATAGTTTTACATTATTTAGGTTTTTGTTCAAAACCACCTTCTTAATAACTCAATTTTATCATACGACTCTTTCAATTTTTTGATATAAACACATCTCAATTCAAAAATCGCTAAGTTTTGCGCCAAATTAATTTATTTCCTACGAGACGCCTAGTCCACTGACAAACAGGGTCGATCCCACAAGGAATTATTTAGTGAAAGATTTTTTATAGATAAGAAACAAGTGGGGGTTTTGAGTTTGAGGGTTTGTAAGTTATGGAACTATAAAATAGTCGAGGGGTTCTTAAGTTATGGAACTATAAAATAGTCGAGGAGTTTGAATATGATGAATATAGTACAACCTGGCAAAATCACTTGTAATTAATATTTATCAAAAATCACTAAGCATGCAACTCCTATGTTCTCATATCTCATGCATAAGTTTCTTTTAATGTAATCTTAATCCTTTTAAAGAAAAGGGACATTTGCGACAAAACAATGCTAAGTGTAAAGTGAGCTAAACTAGTGCGCAAAGACTAGTTCTTAGTTTTTTTATTTTCTACCTAAAATTATGGTAAAATATCAAACATATTTAATGATAGGAGCAAATCTTTTGAGTAAAATTTGTAGGCAAAGTGTTTACCAGGTATGCGTATTCTCTCCACATACTGG
Source organism: Sedum album (assembly GCA_006409495.1). Classification (NCBI taxonomy): domain Eukaryota; kingdom Viridiplantae; phylum Streptophyta; class Magnoliopsida; order Saxifragales; family Crassulaceae; genus Sedum; species Sedum album. The sequence goes on from QZGG01000932.1 coordinate 46,362, forward strand.
GCATACCATGTAACCTTTGATGTTATGTCCGGACAAGTTGTCATAAGCAGGAAAATCATTGATTGTCCAAAATAATATTGCGCGCATACCAAAATATTAGTCTCTAAAGGCATCAGAAGTAGCGAAACCATCATTCCACAACCGAATTAGATCATCTATCATTGGCTTTAATTACACACTAATATCATTGGCTTTAAATACACATTACTATCATTGGCTTTAAATACACATTAATATCATTGGCTTTAAATACACATTAATATCTTTGTCGGCTGCCAAGAAACTGAAATCAAACGAGAGCATCATATATTTGCATTGCATGCTTAGCCAAGGAGGAAGATTATAGATAATCAATACGACTGATCGCGTACTATGATAACTACAAAGATTTGAAATGGATTCAGTGCATTAGTACATAATCCTAGCCGCAAGTTTTTAGGGTCGCTTCCAAACTCGGGAAATATTTGGTTCACTTAATCAGCTGGATGACCAAGATATAATCTTCTACATAATTTTCAGCATGCCATCGCAAATTAGTAGTTTTCTAATCTTCAACAATTTACGGTGACAAGCGGTTAGTATTTTTCAAGTTTAGTATTTTATATGCTCTGTCAAATTTTCTAGTGCTCATACTTTGATACTTTTGTTGTAGGTTGAAAAGAGTAATTGTAAGCAGGGTGGCAAGGAAAGGGACACTGAATAACAAAACAAAAAGAATTTAACGTGGACTGGTGACATGGATGACTGCTTGTTAAAGTGTTTACTTGTTCAAATGCAAAAAAGGGGCAAAAGATAGGAGGACAATGAAGTAATTTTGCCGTGGCACATCTAGTGAGCAAGAGATTTTGCATATCTTGCAACTCTGATAGTGTCAAGTATCGCATGAAGACATTCAAGAAAAAGCACTTTGGCGGAAAAATTATCTGGACAGCCTGCAAGTGGATTTGGATTTAATCATTCCACCAGTATGATTGAAGCTAATGCATCAACTTGTGACCCTTATATCAAAGTCAGTGATTTCTTTATCTAGTATTTTGATGGCTCAAATATGTAATCTCTTAGTTAAAGCTTTAGTATGCACCAAATGAATGAAGGATTATTGTTTATAAATTTGGTAGTACCTCCAAGTACTCTCGTTATGTAAATGATAATTCTTAAAAGAGAATGGATCAAATGAAAAGTGATAGTTTGGTTATAAAATGCAACAAATTTAAACCATCCATTAAATTACATCCAACGGTTATAATAAAATCATATTAATATATTAAATGACAAAAGGGCAATAATGGAAATAAACTTTATAATATATTTACAAATATACTAATTAAATTCAATCCCTTATTTTAAGGGATAGAGGTAACCGACATTCAAATTTTTTTCTTTCAATATTTCAATTTTGCTTCATAGATTTTCCCAAACTCGTTTCTTCACCGTACTCCTAAACAATGAGTTCTCAATTCGACAGTAACTCTATCATCTTCCAATTAGGAGATTCTGATGATCCTTTGTCGAATTCTAAATCCATACATTGTATACATTTGATTCATGAATCATATTATAGCAAATCATGAATCATAGATGTCTTATAACTGGAAAGTTTAGTTCGTTATCTGTTTTTGTTTACATTGATGTTCTGATAAATTTATTTCATGTTTTTGTATTCACAAGGGTCTGTTTTCGTATTAATATCATATTTGTTCGTATGATTCATACATTGTACACATTTGATTCGTGAATCATAACATAACAAATAATGAATCATGGGCTCCATATTATAGGTAACAATATTTATAACAGCTGATGAATCATATAACAACAAATGATGAATCATAGACACTTATAATTCATTATTTCATTAAAATATATATTGGAACGATGGCCAACTCGTTTTTCAATAACCGTTTGTCTCTCCCTTCTACTCTTGCTCGTACGTTCTGATGCAACACATATAAAACAATCAGTAACAATATTTATTCGCAAAATATTTGTGTAACAGAATCTGAAATAAATTCTACGCATGATTCATGATTTGCTACGATATGATTCACGAATCATATGGGGTCAAAAATTGAATCATGCATAAACGAGTGTTAATACACTGAAACAGTAAGCGACTTATCATATTTCTACTCAAATCTTCTTGGAATCATTCTCGCGGCGGTGTCGCGACCTACAAACATAGAAGACTTCGTAAATCTACGTGATATGTAGCTAATCCGACGTTACTGACTTGAGGTTTCCAAAAGCAGCGTAGGATTTCAAAATTGCCGATCGAGAGTGAGCCGATGATGGTTTGGGGTGGTCAATTCACGAATCGTCTCAAAGCTGGATTTTTGGTTTGCCAATTTGTAAAATCAATGCTCAAATCGAATCTAAATTGAAATTTACCTAAAACCATAATTTTCGTAATATCAAAACAGATTAAATTTTGGCAATTTCGTGACTAATTTACCCCTTTATGGATTGTAAACATTAATTTTAATATTTAAATCTTTCAATATTTATAAATTAACCCTAAATTAATAGCCGCAGATCTACAAAATTTAATGATCGAGATTTGTTTACATTTTATAACTAAAAGTTACTTTTCACCTGACCTTTACTCTTCTAAATGAAACTGATGACTTTTATTTATTTGGATCATCTATAAGACTAAAATTTGTTTGATCGGTATGCTGTTTAAATTTTGTATCCTAATCACTTTTTCAATGTGGCAGAAGTCACTGTTAGTTGTACGATCAACGGAAACAATGATAATGGTTTTTTATGTTCTTACTGGTTTTGTGTTTACTTATTAACTTATTTTTTCTTTAATCTAGGCACATCCATCAACATCTATTTACCGTTATAAACTTGTACAACATTGGGAAAGAATGGATATTGTCTATGGAAAAGATAGAGCAACGGGTGAACATGTTGTAGGACCTAATGAAAGAATGTATCGATGGGGCAACGAAGAAAATGATATTGAAGATTCAGGTGAACATGTTGTAGGGCCTAATAAAAGAATGTATCGATGGGCAACGAAAATGATATTGAAGATTCAGGTGAACAAGGAGGAAATGATGAGAACACGTCGGATGCATACGTGGAGACGACGCCAATATCCTCAATTTCAAAGTCGAAAGTTTCTAAAGAGTCTTCTAGCAAAACAAAACGGGTAGTTTATGTACTAGCTGAAGAATTACGATAACTAGTACTCGCTGCACAGTCCAGACTGTGCATAAGCGTTTGAGAATATACAGGTTTTGATGGCATTATGAGTAGTTGAAATATATATTGTAATTGTTACCCATTATAAAGTGATGCAATAAATACATGTTGGGGTAATGACATGCCGTCGCAAGTATACATAAAGAGAATTATTTGAGTACATTCAAAAGATTGATGGGATGAGTGCTAATGACAATATGAAGATTTATCGAGCTCTTACTAAAGATGTGAACCTTGCTCGCGTATTCATCAGTTGAGTTGAAGAAATGCATGAGTTATGGATGTTTGCGAAGTTCGGAAATGAGATATTTGATCTTCGTTGATGGATTTTACACTACATTGGTTAATGAGTATTGATCAGAACTAATGTATCAAAATCAACAGAGAGTATGTCTAATATTTGTGTCAAACAAGATTTGATGTTTTCATGTTTGTTAACCAAACAGGGGATTAATTTTAAACAGGAGTTTTTCATGTCGGCCTCATATTTGTGTCAAACAGGAAGTTTTCATGTATGTCTCATATTTGTGTCAAATAGAAAAAGAAGACTAGTTTTTATGAAATTTTCCATCAACCAAACTGAGGGTTAATTTTCCAAGATGTTTTCGGTGATATTTTCCAAGATCAACCAAAACACATCTTAATTTTTCACTAAATTTTTTTCCCTCCAGCTGTTTCAATATTTTAGTTCCATGATATTTGGATGCAATCAAACAGAGCATAAGAGTAGTTTCAAAATCAAAGTCTTCTTTTATTTATACGTGTGAACTTTCTTTGTTTATTTTTGGAAACATATACATATCAAGAGGTTGATCCCAAGGAGTGAGGAGTGTCGGACAACCCTTTGTCCTGGGAAAATTTTATTCGAAATTTGTGTTAATCTTAGAGAAAAATAAATATTTTAATTTAGAACTCACGAGTAACAAAATAATCAGATAGCCATTTGTATAGGATAGTGCTAAGATAAAGATGTAAATAGGTCAGATATCAAACTTGATTTACTTGCTTTTTTACAAATTTAAGCTCAAAATTAATGTTTTTGACCTTAGAAATATGTATTTAATTTAGATGTTGCGTGGAAGAAAAGAGAAGTAGATTAAAGCACCTATATGGTTTTCTTATTAAGTATGTGTTGTGTTACAAAAAAAGAAACTTACACTCTAAACAACTATTTATACAAACTCTAAAACCGACATAACAAATAAATATTATACCGAACCACGGGCTGTGCCTCCTGCATCTAACAAGACAAGACTTGATTTAAATTCAAGCATAAAGGAAAGCATACGTTATCTTGAATTTTGAATCACTAATAACATCCGTTAATTTTTATTAGTACCAATTGAGAAAATCATAAAGGAAATAGTTAGAAAATACCCAAAATTACTTCCACTTTTAATAGGTAGTTAGAAGCTCCAGCAGTTGGTTTAACTAATAGCTTATTTTTGAGTCCTGATAAAGCTAGGGTCTCTCCTCCAGTCACCAATGAAGAAATTGAATATTTTGAATACTTCCATTGGTATGCATTTAGTTTTTTGACGAACATTAGTGATAAATTTGTGTATTGTTCCTGGGAAGATCACATTCATGGAATCGAAGAAGCTTATGTTGGGGATTTGCCTACTTTCCAGCATATTCTCTTTAATTTCTCCCGTTTCCGATTAAATAGTCTCCATTTTCTGAGAACGATTATATCTTCATCACTTCTTGTCTTGATGAGTCAATGCCTGTGGGCTGGTAGATAACATTTACGAAACTTGATGAGTCAATGCCTGGCGGAAAATGGATGATAAATGTATGACCCTATTTGAAATACAGAGTATCAATACTACACTAACATACCTAAGAGCTACTCGACACTTCTGACCCAGCTTCTCCAGCTCGGCCATCACACAGTCAGTAATACAAGGAGTACCTAATACATCAGAAGATAAAATTTAGATAATTAATCAATTAGCATGACATATAGAAGTACATATCACCACTGCTATCAAAACCAACCACCATCAGTCACTCATCCATTTAAATACAAGTAATATGACAACTGAAACAAAAACAAACTTAAAAAGACACTAAACAGCAATAAGAGATGTACTCACATTTTGCGTAAAGACAATCCATCATCCCTTTCACCAAATCCCAACTTTGGCCACGAATCCAAACTCGTAACAATTCAAGCGCAAGCGCAGGGATTATCAGCATCAACGACCACAACACCATCATTTTCATCCCCAGTCCTAAACACTCCAAATCCAACAGCAAGTCCAACCACAATAGCCAAAAACACACCCCAATTAAACGACATCACAGCAAGCATCAACATATACCCTATCGCCGCATTCACACCAAACAACACCGATCCAACAAACCTCAACGCACACTTCCCCTTTCCACCGCTTCGAAGCTTCTGTAATAGCGGACTGGTCAACGCGTTTGACTCGCGAGATGATGATGACATCAGCTTGAATCTAATTCGGCGATCTTCTAGGTATTGGTAGAAAACGGCGACGAGGAAGCAAGCGGCTAAGGAGATGAGGTAACTCGTCCATCATTTGTCGTTTCATGCGGCGCGAGATGACGAGAGCGAAAGGATGGAATGCGGCGAGCGGGAAATTGCTGATGATAAAAAATCCGATTTTGGTGAAAATGGAGTCGTGTACGAGCATGGTGGAATTGAAGCAGATACAAGCGCAGATGACTGTAAGCGGGATGATACACGACGCTTTTCCGGTGAGTAGAGTGGTGTCGTTTTGCGCATTGTCAGAAGTGGGTGATTTGCGGCACGCGGGGTTGGTGTTTGATCGAATTGAGGATCGGAATGTGTACATTTGGAATACGATGATGAGAGGGTTGTGCAAGGCGGGATTTTGTTCGATGGGATTAGGGATTTTTCGTGAGATGGTGAGGAATGGGGTTGAGTTAGATCAGCGGAGTTTTGTGTTTGGGTTGAAGGCGTGTGATGAAGGGGTTATGGTTGGGCGATCTGTGCATTGTGGAGTTGTGAAGTTTGGGTTTGAAGGGAATGTAGTAGTGACAAATGGGATGATTCATTATTATGGGGAGAAAGGGGAGATTTTTGATGCTCATAAGGTGTTTGATGAGTGTTCTGAAAGAGATGTGGTTTCTTGGACTTCAATGATTGATGCATATGCGAAGAGGAGTTGTTTGGAGGAAGCTGTTGGTTTATTTGATCGGATGTTGGGTGAGGGCGTGGACCCAAATGAGGTGACATTGATTTCGATGCTCACGGCTTGCTCTAAGAAGGGAAATTTAGAGGTAGGAAAATCCATACATAGATATGTAGAGAGGAGCAGCTTTTATGGGAATGTTAATCTTTTGAATGCCTTGTTGGATATGTACCTGAAATGTGATTGCTTGGATGTTGCGAAAGAGGTTTTTGATTTGATGATTGATAAGGATGCTTTCTCATGGACTAGTATGGTTAATGGATATGCTAAATGTGGTCAATTGGACAGTGCAAGGAGGATGTTTAACGAGATGCCTGAAAGAAATGTGGTGTCATGGAATGCTATGATTGCTGGGTATTCTCAGAATAATCAGCCAAAAGAAGCCATAGACTTGTTTCACGACATGGTGAAGGTCGACTTGGATCCCATTGAGGGTACTTTGGTATGTGTTATTTCTGCGTGTGCGCAGTCTGGTTGTCTGGACTTTGGTCAGTGGATGTATCAATTCTATGTCAAGGAAAAGAGAGTCCCGTTGAGCACCCAGCTAGCTAATGCATTTGTAGACATGTACTCCAAATGTGGGAACATCGAGTCAGCTGCAGCTGTGTTCAATGAAATGGTGCACAAAGACTTGGTGTCATGGAATTCCATGATTGTGGGTTATGCTTCACATGGATATGCTGAAGAAGCATTAATTCACTTTGAGCATTTGATGAGAACATCTATGAAGCCTGATGATATTACGTTTGTAGGAGTGCTTTCGGCTTGCAGCCATGGTGGGTTAGTGACCGAAGGCTGGACCCATTTCCGAAACATGAAATCTGTTTGGGGCTTATCTCCAAAAGCTGAGCATTATGCATGTATGGTTGATTTGCTTGGTAGAACGGGACGACTCAAAGAAGCTTATGAGTTAATGAATGAGATGCCAATGGAGCCAGACATAGCATCTTGGGGCGCCTTGTTAAATGCCTGCAGAATGCATGGTAATGTACAACTAGGAAAGCTTGCAGCTGAAAAGCTGATGGTTCTGGACCCTAATGATAGTGGCATATTTTCTCTACTCGCAAATCTTTTTGCAAAGCGAAAGCGATGGGATGATGTGAAGGTAGTTCGCAGCATGATGAGAGAACATGGCATCAAGAAAACTCCGGGCTGTAGTTCAATCGCCATTGATGGTGCTTTTCATGATTTTCTTGCTGCAGACAAGTCTCATTCTCAGTCTCCAGCCATTTTCAGTGTGGTGGATGAAATGACACTTCAAGCAAGAATTCATGTCTCATTTGATATACTCTAAAGACATCCATACAAGAACTATCCTAACCCCACATTCGCAGCTTATTTTCGTCGAGCTTATTCTCAAGTCTCAACCTCATATCTTTCCTGATAAAGAAAGCCATTCAGGTCCTTGTCAATCCCTTGCCCTACGTAATATGGGACGTCAGCAACTTATGTGCCAGTGGTTCAAATGGGTCTCTTAGGTCCACAGGTGCACTAGCAAACGAGTTTGAGGTCTCTGAGAATGTTTGTTTCTTAAGTAATATCTTTGGATATTTTTTCGAGGGATGCTCGGGCATTTTGTTCAGCTTCAGTTAGCAGACCTCATCACACCAACTTTATCAAGGCGTATTGTTATTAATGTTGACCCAGACAACCTAATTCAAAGAACGGATATATCCTCTACAAGTTTGACCTCCTGGATTTTCTCTGAGAGTATCACTGAGGTTTACTATGAAAGCCAGTTTGATATGAATTTACCCATCCTGAGGTATGTCATAAGCTTTTCATATACGGCCGTTTACTCATTTTTAATATGATGAGAATCTTAGGATTATAATTTAATAATGGTTATTTTCCATATATTTGTTATCAATCTGATTTGCTGGACTAGTATCCATCATTAATCTCTTTACAGTCTTGAGAGTTTCCTGCAAAGAGAAGTAATCATCTGCATATATTCAAAAGATAGACTTTTACTGTTTTTGAAGTTCCATTGTCAAGTTAATGCTCAATATGTTTGTGCTACGCTTCAAATGGATGATAAATTATGTTCTTTTAAAATTTCTTGACATGGATGCACAACAGTTGGCATTGACATATCAATAAGAAATGAGATCAATTGTAAAGATGCAATTTAGTGGTGTAAAATTGGGCTCTCTGATGTCAAATGAGATATTATAATACATTTTCAAGTGAAAAATGCCTGTTGATTAAACTCATCAGCTTGGCTCATGAAGTATGCATCGTTTAAATTCATCAGCTTCGCTCATAAACATGCCTATTGGTTTTTAGAGTTTCATTTTTTCCGATGCAAACAAACTCTATACATTTCGATGGATAGTATCCCAATGTTTAATAAAATTCATCAGTACGCGATACATACTGTGTTTATTCATCTCAATCAAGTACATAACAGCAAACGTGATGGACAGGAACAACGGAACGATCATCACTACAGCATCTACGGTGGAACATTCGCTGAAGAACACGTTTGAATGTGGAAGGACTTGCAATGCGAACGCGGCGGAGGTGGTTGGTGAAGTGCTGGTGATGAGGTTGAAAGTGGAAGGGTTGGAGGATGGACAGGGAAGAGGGATTCATGTTGATGTTGGGATGGAGATTGAAAGGAAAGGGTTTCGGAGTCATAATAAGATTTGGGCTGTTGTTAATGCTATGAAGAGTAACGGCGTTAACTTGTTTTGGAAGATGTTGATGATGAAAAGAATGCAAATTTCTAGAACAAATGGTACTGGTAATTTAGGTCCTGTTGAATTTTAAGTGTGCAATGATTGTTTATGCTCGTAAGGTGTTTGATGAATGTTCTGAAAGATGTTGTGTCCTGGACTTTGATGGTTGATGCGTATGCAAAGAGGATTTATTTGGAGGAAGCTATTAATATATTTGATCGGATGTTGGTTGACGATGTGGACCCGAATGAGATGATATTGATTTCATTGCTCTCGGCTTGTTCTATCAAGGGGAGTTTAGAGATTGGAAAATATATTCATAGATATGTAGAGAGGAGCAGCTTTTGTAGGAATGTTAATTTGTTGAATGCCTTGTTGCATATGTACTTGAAATGTTATTGCTTGGATGTTGCGAAATACGATGATTGATGAGGATGCTGGGGCAGTATCCATTTCTGGGGTTATTTATTGGGCAGTAACAAAGGGACCGCAAGATCACAAAGTTTGCGCTATTGAACTAGCTGATGAAAGTTATCACATGATTGAAGTTCCAGATTACACTCATCCAACTCGAAGAGAATACAATATGTGGGGCAGGTTTATTGAGATGGAAGGCAAGTTTAAATTTAATTTCCCAAGCTAAGATACCTGAAGTCTGGGAAATCAGGATGTATGTTTTATCAGATTTTAGAAGAAGTGTGAGGGAGCCAAATGGTATGTTCATTCATAAAGATATACATATTACATATGTTTTAGATAGGACACGGCCGATAGCATGGCTGGGGGATGAGAATGTATTGATCTGCTGCATCACGAAGGAAAGCGCGCGAGAGTGCAGTTCTGTTTCTTTTCCCAATGGACTAGTTGCTTACTTTCTGAAAACTGGAAAGAAGAGAGCTCTTCCTAGCGTAGAGGTTACCGAGCTGAATAAGGTTACAAACTATACTAGCAGCCTTTTGTGGCTTAATTGATTAATCAGTCATATTGCCGGCTGATTCTCTCATTGGGAACTGAAATATGAAGGATTTGCTGCTCTAATGGAATTGCAGCTGCTAGGTATTAAGAACATTTTTCTGGTGCGAATCATGGTGGTTTTCATTTAAGAATCTCAATTGTTTATTAATTTATTGTCTTCAGAAACAAAGAAAATTGTACTTGGACCTAAGTGTTTTGTTATGTCTTAATTACTTTTGCTGCACGAAACATTTTCAGGCACATTTATTGGTTGCTAGTTTGTCTTTGAGGTTCTTTATACCACATTTCATCTTTAACTATTTACATTTTTTACTTCAATACACTAACATCATTTTATCTAGGCCTTAACATTCAGCCTTAAGGTTTAAAAACCTCACGATGAGCCTTAAAGCCCGAAACTCGGCCCGACCCTAATTCAAGCCTTTCGAAGCTCGGCCTAATAGGCCTAAAGTCGAACATGGGCCTTAACTTGGAAGTTTAGCCCAACCTTTAGCTCGGTCCGAATGAGCCTTAAATATGTTCGGTCCTATAAAGCCTTATAAGCCCAACCCTTAAAGTCTGTTTTCAAGTAAAAAATTTGGTTTACTAATAAAATATATAATCAATGATTCAATATGATTAAATTTTCAAATTCAAATAATCTGTTCATTCTTATAACTTAACGAAACCAATTACATATGAGTACATGAAATAAATAAAAAGTGATAGACAAACGAATATCTAGTTGTACTCGTTTCGTAGTAGAAATCCGTCTGCCAAAGCCTTCTGTGAGACAAAAGATAACTTCTGCCTCAAAATAGAGAAAGCTGCAGGAAATTCCATACCTTTGGCCTCTGCTCATCTCGCCGCTACCGTCTTGATCAGCTTATCCGCTCGCGCTCCAAAACCTCCTAAAGACTCCATAATGAATGGTAGAAAAATAAGTCCATTCGCTGAACAACTAGCTTCATACCTTGCAATCTTTCCGTCTTCTGCTCTCCTGGCTACCTCCCCTGACCTTATCCCTGCACCTTCCACGAAAGGAGATACAATAGATACGTCTACACAAAGATCCCTACCATCATCCCACGCCGGTACAAAAATATCTGCTAACTTTTCTCCCCCATCGAGAAGGCCTGGTACCTCTAGTCGAGGCCCTATATTAGCCTCCGAAAAATGTGTATAAAGCATCTCTCACCGCATTATGTCTTCTAATCCTCCTTCCACCACCAGGACAATGAGAATCATGATCGCCGGCTGTGTCAGATGTATGCCATAACATGCCATACAAGGTCGAGAATTCGCGAACATATCGTGCCCGGTACGGTATTTGAGAGCCAAACGGTATGCCGCCGGGTTCATACTTAGCCCAAAAAAAGGCGCAGGTATCGCCGTTGTCCAAATACTACTCCTTAAAGCTGAAACTGCATCAACTAGGATATTCATTCGGGCACCTCCCCGAACTTTGATCTGTTCCCTGATGACTTTTGCAGTCAACCAGGCGAGCCACTGTTGTGGCTTAGCCTTCGTTCTCAGCTCCTCCAATCTGATAGGAGAAAAAGGACGAAATCTCAAATTCCACTCATCAAGTAAGACACTACACCTTGATGAAGAGAATGAATCCTTCGTAAGCATCTCTCATAAAGTCCCCGCCTGCACTAGAGATGCCACAGCTGCGGAGAGAGCCATATCGTTTCCCATAGGAATCCCTAACCCATCAAGTTTTAAGGGCAACCCCACTAATCTCCTTTGCTCCGTCGTAAAACCTGTGTTCCAAATATGAACCAGACTCTTATGCACTGCAACGTCAAAAGAGCGAATCGAATTTCCAATCCAACTAGGCTGTGAACTCCTCAAATTATACATCATCTTCGGCATGCCAACGCAAGCACGAAGAAACTCCAACTGCGGGTTATCCAATTTAGACACTTCATCTAAGATGACTTGAATAACGCGGACTCTCTGCCCTACCACCTCATCAGCTCCTCTCCCATTAGCTGAAATAGGATTACCCAAATAATTGAACTAATATAATTGTCATAAATTAACCAACATTAATGCAAATCACAAGAATATATAATCAATTTTATAATCATTCAATTCTAATGTTCGAAAGGTCCAATTGAAAAAATATTAAACAAACATTAAATGTATGTGTAAGTCAAATAACCTATTTTAGTAAAAACGTGTAATCAATCCTCAGTTTGGAATTTTTTTGAAATTCAAATGATTTCAAATGTCTAAATGATAATTAATTATTAAAACGCATTAAAGATTATAAATCAGTCAAAAGTAAAAAAAAAGTCCCAAGCCCGGCGTTTAAAAATAGGGTCACCCCGTCTCGGCCTCACAAGCCTTGTTTCGACCCAGCCTTTGAGTAGCTTTTAGTCTTATATTTTTCTTCTATGCCCAGCCCGACCCGGCCTAGAGGCTTTAAAAGCCTTACATTTTTTTATCAGCCCGACCCTAAGCTCGACTCTAAAGACACGGGCCAGCCCAACCCGGCCCAATATTGAGTCTTAGTTTTATCAATGTCTTTTGTATCATTTGCTTTCTAAGCTGATGATGAGCTTTAAGATCTGGGTAACTGCTAACCATTTTATGTGAGTCTCGCAATTTCAACGGCTAAAATTAGCGCCTTAAACTCAGTCTCTCTCAAAAACAAATTGTCTCTCTTGACCTTTAACCCGACATATATATTTGCATGCATGCAATCCTAATTGTACAAACTACAATATACTACACATATATCAAGAACGACATCAGAAAGAAAAGGAAAAGATAAACAATCTCCAACTCCACATTAGATCTCCAAATAAAGCAAACAAAATTAAACTATCAGACAAGTTGAAGAAAAGTAATATCAATCTGTTGGGGACGTGTTCCTTGACACGGACGTGTCCTTAACACGTTCTCAGTTTTGATGTTGAAAACACCTAGCTAACATTCCATGACAATGCAGGATTAGGAAATATGCAGATTTGGAAATAAAACAGATTTGGTAAAAATCGTCTGTGGACGGGTCCGCAGACCGCACGGGGGCGTGCTGACGTGGCAGCAGAATATCTCAGAAATATTCTGATATTCAATAAGTTTTTAGAATATTTTGTATTTTGGAAACTTATTGTTTAGAAAGATATTTTTGATAATGATTACCTAACTAACCGATTTCTAAGTATAATATTTGATAATATTATATTTAGATAAGGTTGCCCTAACTAAATATTAAATATAATATTTATATTATATTTAATATTAGTTGCCCTAACTGATTTTTAAAAGATATTATATTTACTAATGTTACTATTATCTTTCTATGGCAGGGAGAGATTTTAGGAAGCAAGGGCTAGGGTTTTTGGTGATCATATAAATAGGACTTCAAGCTTTCATCAAGACAAGTCGGTCAATTGAAAGAGCAAACAAAGTCGTGTGATATCGTTGGTTGTTCGAGGCTATATTTCGCTCAAGGGTAGGCGAGTGGTGGACTCCGTATAGCTAGTATACAACAGCGGTATTGGTAGGACAATTCGGAGTTGATTTGAGTTGCTAGACGTAGATTGTTACAACTGAGTTCCGGGCAGACTTTGGGAGTTTGTTGGCTGTACTAGGTGTAGACAATTGTACTAGGTAAGAACAAAAGTAATCAATAAAGAATTGTCTGAGAAATCCTTTCCGGTCGACTCCGGGAAGGTAGTGGTTTTCACCTGTTAGCACTGAGGTGCGGGTTTCCACTATACATCATCGAGTACGCGTACCTACTGTTCACTTCATTACTATTATTATTTATTATTTCCGCTGTGCTACTTGATCTTGAGTACACGTTCACACTAGAGGACGTGTTCACAAGTGTCGAGAAGTGAACCAAGCTAACCGTAACGATCCAACAATTGGTATCAGAGCCCGGCTCTAGATTTCTTGTTTAGCTTGCAGGAACAGGTACAATGACGTCTCAGGGAGATTCATTCTGGAAACCGCCTATGCTGAAGGCCGGTGAATATGATTGGTGGGCCAGGGAGATGGAGGCTCACGTTTGCTCATTAGATGGACAAATATGGAGGGTTATAGAACAAGGACCATACAGAATTATGACTAAGGATACCCCTCCCGTGGAGAAGAAGAGAGAGGACTATAGCGATGCTGATTATAAGGCTCTCGAGAAGAATAACCGTGCTATCAAAATCATTCTCCAAGCATTGTCCGACGCTGACCGCCGAATCTGCATCACTTACAAGACTGCTAAGGAGATGTGGATCGCTCTTAAGGACCTGTACTCAGGTAATGTTGATGTTCAAAGGAATAGGATCCTTGCTGTCTCAAAGGACTATGAGACAGCGGTGCAAGGGAAGAACGAGTCCCTGGAAGATTTTCTGGCTAGATTCAAAGGATATGTTGGACAGCTGCAGTTTCTTGGAGAGAACATACCAACCTGGAAGGTCACTCATCAATTCCTCGGAGCACTCAACTCAAAGTGGGACAGTATCTCTATTGCTTTCCAAGCCCAGAGCGACATAAAGACTATTACTTTAGAGGAACTAGTAGCTCGTCTTCAGAGTAATGCTGGAATACATCAACGGAAGGTTGAAAGAAGAGAGCCAGTATGAAAGGACAAGTCCCTGCTTTGAAGATTGAGAAGGCTATGGAACTAGCTGAATCCGAAGAGATGCCCGAAGTGGAGACGTCAATCTTGCTATGCTGACCCGTGCTTTCAAGTTTAATAAGTTCAGTAAAACAAGCAAAGAAAGCAGATAAGAACGCCACTGACAATGGACCAAGAAGAACTGCTTCAGATGCGGAAAGCTAGGACACATAGCCAAGAATTGCAGAGTAAAGCTCAAGATGCCATGAAGCCCGAACAGAACAGAAGAGCAATGATCGCAGCTTGGGGAGCATCTGACGAGATACTGGAGAGGAATCTGAAGAAGAAACATGTCTGATGGCTCATCCTGAGGACGAGTCCCCTAAGGTAAAAATTACTACTGCTAAAGAAAATATGATCAAATGGCACTTGCTTTGCAGATGATGTTAGATACCAATGAGGACTTAGTTGCTGATATTGCCAAACGTGACGAACAAATCCAAGAAATGCAAGAAAACCTTGATGGATGGACGGAGAGATCTAACCGGTTCGAAAAGGAGCTGAAGAAAGGTAAAAGGAGGTTATGTGATGGTCATGAGGATGAGATTAGAACATGAAAGACAGTAATGAGACCCTATCACGAGAGAAGAAAGAAAAGGACGGTGAGATTACTGCTCTCAAGGATAGGATCCGTACCTAGAAGCTGAGCGGTCACACTGAACAAAGAGTTGGAGAAGCTCGATCTGACCTAGAAACCAAGAAGGAAACTTGGCTTGCGGAATACAGAAAAGAAGAACTTGAAGCTGATATAAGAAGAGGTTCCGCAAAGGTATTGGACATGAACCGGTCAAACAAGCTCAGATGTATGCACCAACTCAGAAGAAAACAAAGGATAATGGACGTGACCCACCAGCTCAGCCTCATCCATTCCACAGAGAACGAGCCAGCCCTCAGATATGGAAGAACAGGCCAATAACAGAGGACCATCTCGATTGACTTCCAGTCCAGAATTGAGAACCAGTCCGTACCTGCTGGATACAGCAAGTACGTGTATCTTAAGGAACATACCGTATGCTGGCACTGTGGAAATACTGGCCATTACCTGGTAAGCTGTCCTCAGAAGAAGAAGCTTCTGGAAGAATGAGGAACTATGGACGGACATATGATGAACCTGTCCCAGCAGAAGAAACAGAAGAAGACCAACTGAAACACATCATGGAACTGCTAGGAACAGACAGTCTGCTCAGAACAGAGAACCCGTCCATACCCCAGACCAGTTCCTCACCCAGAACCAATCCTCAGACCACTCTAGGTCACCGAGGAGATTACATTCCGAGAGGAAAACCAGAGCTACTCCTAGAAAGAAGATCGATTTATCTAGCTCAATCCCTTCTGCTGACACTAACATTATTACTACTTCTGCTGTTTTTACTAAACCCAGTAAGCCCAAGCTTGTCTGGGTTCGTAAAAATTAACTTTTCTCTTGCAGGAAGAAGTGAAGTGCAGTCCCTGGTACATAGACAGCGGTGCGTCTGGACACATGACAGGAAACATGGACTGGTTTACTTCACTTCAGCAACATGTCGGAGGGAACGTGTCCTTCGGCAATAAGTCAGCAGGTGAGATATTCGGAATTGGAAAGGTACGTATTTCTGATAATATTGATATTGAGAATGTTAATCTAGTAGACAACTTGAAATACGATTTGCTTAGTGTCTCTCAGTTATGCCAAAATCATAAGAATAAAGTCACCTTTACTTCTGACGGTTGTGTTGTCAAGTGCATCAAAACTAAGCAGGTGATACTCAGAGGCATATGCAGAGGCAGGGTATACAAAGTTGATCCTAACTTTGTACCAGAGGGACAAATCTGTCTGTCCACAATCTCGGACGCGTCCGCACTTTGGCACAAGAGATTTGGACATGCAAATCAGAGGCTACTGTCCACGCTCTTCAAGAAAGATCTGGTAAGAGGACTGCCAAAGATTGATGACAACCTCCACTCCGTTTGCAGTGCGTGTTCGATGGGTAAGCAAACTCGCACATCATTCAAATCGAAAGCTAAGGTAAGCACTACTAGACCATTGGAACTTGTGCATATGGATATATGTGGTCCAATGCGCACCAGGAGTCGCGGAGGTAACAGATTTGTGTTGGTTATTGTTGATGATTACTCTCGTTATACTTGGGTTATATTTATTCAATCTAAAGATGAAGTTTTTGCAGAGTTTGAATCATGGCTAACCACTACTGAAAACCTACTGGACACGTCCTTAGTCTCTATATTCGTACTGACCATGGGACTGAGTTTGAAAATTCTCAGTTCCTAACTTTATGCAGGGAAAGAGGCATCACCCACAACTTCTCAGCACCACGTACACCACAGCAGAACGGTGTAGTGGAAAGAAAGAACCGAACGCTTGAAGACATGACCAGAACTCTACTCATATCCAGTGGTCTGCCTAAGAACTTCTGGGGGGAAGCGCTGAACGCATCATGCTATGTTCTGAACAGAGTCTATCTGCGTAAAGGACTGGAAAAGACCCCGTATGAGTTGCTGAGAGGAAGGAAACCGAACGTGTCCCATCTAAGGGTTTTCGGATGTAAGGTATACATCCACAACAACGGGAAAGACAATCTGGGGAAGTTCGATCCAAGGAGTGATGAAGGTACATTTGTGGGATACTCCTCTCAGAGTCGAGCTTACAAAGTGTACAATCTGCGTCTGAGAAAATTGAAGAAAGCATTCATGTTGTCTTCGATGAGGAAGTCATGGGAGGCAGTTTGATTAAGGACGGAGATCACACTCCATTGGAATTTGAGGATGACTTCAGACTTGCTGCATGGGATCCTGAGATAGGACTTAATGAAGAAGGCAGAACCTGAGAATCAGACAGAGGATCCGGACATGGTCGCAGGGGGAACACCAGTTGAGAACAATGATGAAGAACAGACTGAGCAGGATGGTGTCCCTGATAACGAACATGTCCCCGCTGATGCAGCAGAAGAAGACGAACTTCCCAATGATCCTCAGCTAGAAGTAATTCCCAGAAGAAGTCTTCGAACTAGAACACCCTCAACCCGTCTGGAGATCTCATGTCCAGCGAATTCGAGATGAGTATGATGGGTGAATTGAAGTTCTTTCTAGGACTTCAGGTTTCACAAGAAAAGAATGGTACTCGAATTCATCAGCAAAAATACCTCAGGGAAATGATCAAGAAGTTCGGACTAGAGTCAGCCAAGCCTATGGCGACTCCCATCTCACCGAACGAGTCCTTAGGAAAGGACGAGTCCTCACCAGTGGTAGATCAGACTCTCTACAGAGGGATGATTGGATCTCTTCTGTACATAACTGCTAGTAGACCTGATATTATGTTTAGTGTATGTCTCTGTGCTCGATTTCAGGCAGACCCCCGTGAGACACATCCGAAAGCAGTTAAGAGGATCTTGAAGTATTTGAAGGGAACTGAGGATCTTTCCCTGTGGTATCCCAAAGGAGGTAGTCTTGACTTAGTTGGTTATACTGACGCTGATTTTGCAGGTAATAAAGTTGATAGAAAGTCTACCTCTGGCATGGCTCAATTTCTGGGTTCTAGTTTTGTTTCTTGGGGATCAAAGAAACAGAATGCAGTGTCCCTGTCCACTGCTGAGGCCGAATACATTGCAGCTGCTGCTTGCTGTACTCAGCTCATATGGCTGAAACAACAATTGTGCGACTACGGTATTTCTGTATCTCAAATGCCTATCTACTGTGATAATACCAGTGCAATCAATATTTCTAAGAACCCAGTTCAACATTCACGTACTAAGCATGTAGAGATTAAATATCATTTCTTGCGTGATTCTGTTGAAAAGAAAATAATAACCATGGAGTTTTGTAGAACAGAAGAACAAATTGCTGACATTTTTACTAAGGCGCTGAATCGTGAACCTTTTGAGAGGCTACGGATGGAGCTAGGTATGGTATCCTTCTCTAATTAATTGCCTATCCGTACTGAACTCGATGACTGGCTATGAACTGAATGGTGTAATATGCTAAGTCAGTCATTCATAATGTAAAATGTCTCTGTTTATTCTGTTCATTGTGTGTGCCTGAGGACGTGTACCATGCTGAGTACTGGAACAATAGATACTAACGATTAACTGTTAAAGGCATATTGAGCATTTTCTTCGCAGCCCAAAGAACCCCTTCGGATATGTAGTACCCACATTACAAGCCTAATATGATGAAGGGAGTTCACAGCCAACCTGAGCCAACTCATAGTTGCGCTACTCCTATGAGCCCTTTGATTAAATATTTCTGGAGTAGTCCCTATGAGGTACACTTACAATTTTCTGATATATGGTTATGTGTGTCTGTTTTTCGTGTGTGTTGCTTTTATTTTTACCATTTGGGTACCCGTCCGCAACACACCACCCCCTTGAAAGAATCAGAAAATCTGCTAAGTATTCTGGCGGGAATATTGGAACGTTTTTGACGTGAATCTCAGATTGGGCATAGAGAATGGTTTGCGCAGACTGGACGAGTTCAGTAATGTGTCATGCTTCAAATTCGATTGGATCATCAGTATTTAATGCAAGAAAGCCATGATAAAGGTAATTGTTTGGAAACAAGTTGATATTCTTGAGGAGGAAGGTTGACAATTTTTGGTACTACTCGGGGGACATGGTTAGAAGAAGATAAAAAAAAAAAAAAAAAAAAAAAAAAAAAAAAAAAAAAAAAATTCTTCAACCAAGAACCCGAATTGTCAAGTGCCACACATGTAACATCAAGGATCAAGAGAAACATGGCTAGGTTATTCGTCTATCATAGAACGGCTATTGGAAACACATGGAGTGTGTATGCCGAGGGGAAAGTGATCTGCTGCACAAGGACACTGGACGAGGCCACAATCAGCAAGCTGAGCCTCAAGTATGCTCCGGACCAAGGGTGGGTCCGTGACCAGGGAGAATCGTCCGTCGCTGCAGAAGCTGCAATGGGTAAGTACCTGTCCACTGTTAAGGACGGGTTCATAAAGCTGACAGAAAGGGTGGAGGAAATGGAAAGAACAATGAGAGACATCTGTCAGAGGGTGACAGAAAGCTCAGACCACCAGGCATCGCAGCTTGCAAACATCTGGCGATTGGTCCGCCAGTTGGTTCGCGACAAGGACGCTTCCAGTGCTCCCTCAGATGCTTAGCAGATCTGATTCAGCCCCTCCTTGAAAACCCTACCACATCAATCCCAATCTTTTTGTGTTTTCTTGTTCTGCTCCTTATGCTTTTAATTTTGAATCGTTATATGTCTGTCTACCTGTGCTTGCGTGCCACTTCGTTTGGCACACCCTTTGAATTGAATAAATGGGATTGTTTTACTTGTGTGCTATTGGCTTTGTGTATAACTCACATTCTTTTTGATGATGCCAAAAGGGGGAAGGTAGACAGGAAAAGCATTAACTGAGGGGGAACTTGTACTTAGTGACTGACGGTGTCACTTTGAGGGGGAACAGATTCAAGCTTTAGCGAATCTGTTCGTAATGGGTTATTAATACTGTTGAGATATATTTTTGGGATAGGAGTTAGTATAACTCTGACACTTTTGGGATGCATGTTTAGTTTAGGAATTTATTCTTATAACTGAAACATTGCATATGCTGCCTCATACTTACACTTCTGTTTACATTGTGATCTTTTCCTGTCTAACGAAGAAGTGTTTGTCAACATCAAAAAGGGGGAATTTGTTGGGGGACGTGTTCCTTGACACGGACGTGTCCTTAACACGTTCTCAGTTTTGATGTTGAAAACACTTAGCTAACATTCCATGACAATGCAGGATTAGGAAATATGCAGATTTGGAAATAAAACAGATTTGGTAAAAATCGTCTGTGGACGGGTCCGCAGACTGCACGAGGGCGTGCTGACGTGGCAGCAGAATATATCAGAAATATTCTGATATTCAATAAGTTTTTAGAATATTTTGTATTTTAGAAACTTTATTGTTTAGAAGATATTTTTGATAATGATTACCTAACTAACCGATTTCTAAGTATAATATTTGATAATATTATATTTAGATAAGGTTGCCCTAACTAAATATTAAATATAATATTTTATATTATATTTAATATTAAGTTGTCCTAACTGATTTTTAAAAGATATTATATTTACTAATGTTACTATTATCTTTCTATGGCAGGGAGAGATTTTAGGAAGCAAGGGCTAGGGTTTTTGGTGATCATATAAATAGGACTTCAATGCTTTCATCTAGACAAGTCGGTCGAATAGAAAGAGCAAACAAAGTCGTGAGATATCGTTGGTTGTTCGAGGCTATATTTCGCTCAAGGGTAAGCGAGTGGTGGACTCCGTATAGCTAGTATACAACAGCGGTATTTGGTAGGACAATTCGGAGTTGATTTGAGTTGCTAGACGTAGAGTTGTTACAACTGAGTTCCGGGCAGACTTTGGGAGTTTGTTGGCTGTACTAGGTGTAGACAATTGTACTAGGTAAGAACAAAAGTAATCAATAAAGAATTGTCTGAGAAATCCTTTCCGGTCGACTCCGGGAAGGTAGTGGTTTTCACCTGTTAGCACTGAGGTGCGGGTTTCCACTATACATCATCGAGTACGCGTACCTACTGTTCACTTCATTATTATTATTGTTTATTATTACTGATTTCCGCTGTGCTACTTGATCTTGAGTACACGTTCACACTAGAGGACGTGTTCACAAGTGTCGAGAAGTGAACCAAGCTAACCGTAACGATCCAACAATATGCAAGAATTGTGTCAAAGAATCACTTTTGATGTCACTTGTATATTTCTACTTGGCTTGGATTTGGAAGCTGTCTGAGACTTTACCCGATGTTCCATTTGGCAAAGCTCTTGACGATATAGAAGAAGTCTTGTTTTTAAGGCACGTACAACCACAAGCCTTTTGGAAATTGCAACGCTGGTTAAACATCGGAGTAGAAAGGAAATACACAAGGGCACTGAAATTCTTAAACAACTTTGTATACCATCATATTTCCCTCAACAGAGAAAAGAATGGAAAACTCAACAAGCAATCAATAAGTCACAATAAATATGACTTGATTTCTATCTTTCAAAGAGAGACGGATTCTTCGAAAGGATCAGACATGTTTCTTAGAGACTTCTTGATGAACATTTTAGCCGCAGGGAGGGACACATCTGCCGCAGCTCTAAGCTGGTTTTTCTATCTCGTCGCGACCAATCCAGTAGTCGAATCGAAATTGGTAGAAGAGCTTGCAGTCACTTTCCAAATGAAAATAGGAGAGCCTTGGAAATTCCCAAGCTTTTCCGAGCTTAATAAACTCATTTACCTCCATGCAACAATATGCGAGACTTTGCGACTATACCCACCAATTCCCTACAACCACAAGGCATCTATAAAACCGGACATTCTCCCAAGCGGGCATCGAATTGGCCAAAAGACTAGAATCTTATTTTCAGTCTACGCAATGGGCAGAATGCGAGAGTTATGGGGTGCAGACGCAAGCATCTTTAGGCCTGAACGATGGATTACAAAGATGGGCAACATCATAGATATCCCGAGTTTTAAATATAATGTGTTTAGTGCAGGACCAAGGACTTGTGTGGGGAAGGATCTCGCGTTCAGGGAGATGAAAATAGTTGCTGCGGCTGTGATCTGGAGGTATAGTCTTCGGATTGCAGAAGGTAGCCCTCCAGTCAGGCCGGCGAATTCGATAATACTGCATATTAAACATGGCTCAAGTTAAACATAAGTATCAGAAGTAATGCTTAAATCTCTTGAAGTAAGCCGATTTCCCACATTAGAAGCACCTACTAAAGTCACTATATATATCCTTTTTCTTACCCTATGAATTTGGGTTTCCCTAGTTTCTTGTTATCCTTATTTCTCATGATCAATTTGGCGAACATTTCAATGCATGTACTCTTGAAGCCTATTGAATCAAGTAGCCCGACCGATTCCACCTTTCGCTAATCCAAGCCATTCAATTACCCTAAACCATATGAGTGATTTACGTTCCATGGCAATGATTGCATGGAGCGTGGGCCAATATCATACCCAAAAAATGATGGGATTGCAAGATAAGGCGTGGGCAGAGTAAATAATGTTTTGTAGAACGTGGGGTGCATTTAGTTGGAATCAGATTCGGTGCAGTCTATCTAGCGGGTCGAAAGTTGCGTAGTTTTATAAAAAAAGAAGATAAAAATACGATTATTTTAGTGAAACCTTACATTTAAAATTGATGAATAATTTATAAAATGACGTAGTCCTAGACCTAAACAATGTCGCTTTAAGTTATATAGTTGTAGATCCGATGGAAATTATTGTATGTCGAATGGGGTCTCATTTGGTACTTAGTTCTAATGCAGGATACAATATCTTACAAAGAGCGAAATGAAGTCATTTCTATATTTTATATTATTAAATTACATCATATTATTCAAATAATATTATTTTTACTCGTATAAAAACCGTTTTAAGTGTACAATATCCAAATCCTCCGATTCCCGACCACACATTTTAATAATAACTATTAGTTTGTTGCACATAAATATGTGTATATAATAAAATTTTCATATATTTATTTAATATTATTTATAAAGAATAGTATCATTCGAAATTCAAATATGTAATTATCTAGTGATGTAAGGGTAAATTGGAAAGTTGAATTGTAGTTTCAAAAGAAACCGTCAATTCAACCTCTTATGCTTTATATATACAAAGATATAAATCAATAATTTGAAATGAACATAATCTTAAAGATTGACAATTAGTGACAGGTATAATTCAGATGAGCGTTCAAATATATTTATGCATTACAAGAATCACATATGAATTAAATATTACTAATTGTTGAAAATCATAAAGAAAAAACTAGTATCCCAAATCTCAATGACTATGTGACTATGTGAAAATCACATATGAATTGGCCGCTTATTGGAATGCTCCCAGGTTTGGTTTCCAACATATCGTGCATCCATGACTATGTGACTTATATATACTTCAAGAATCCAACCAAATCATCGAGATCAAAGGCTTCCCGTTATAAATTTCTTCATAATATGTGACCCAAAAAAATAATTATTCAGAAATTTTGATAATTTCAACAAAGGTTCGGATATTACGAAGATTTTTGAAGTTTTAGGAGATGGGATTCTTGTAGCTTGAAACTGAGCTACTCTATATGTCATAAATTCTTTTACAATACAGATTAGATATTAAACAAATACTATTTGAGAATAACATATTAGTATTTCAGTTTGTTAATGACGATACTTGTTAAATCTTCAATTTGCTAATGTCTACGAAACAAGCACTAGACTGCCCCATTTGATTCAATGACTACACTGTCTCTAATTCTAACAATTATCCACTTCTCAAGCCTCCCACTCCGGATTCTCATTACAATTGCAGGAATTTCTTGTTTATCATGTATCAATAAAACCATACAAAACTCTAATAGTTGGTGCTAACTTGGGTTGAAACGAGGCGTTGCATGCTAATAAATCTAACCGATATGTTCACGCAGGTGGTCACAACGATAGGATCGATTGCGCTTCCGTGATACGAGCGTCCAAAAATACTTATGAACACAAGACAAAAAAGTTTGGCTCTTTATAAGGTTTAGTTTGAAGAGCTAACTCCAAATTTGATGAAACCGTTTTCCTAAAGAGAGAACTCAACAAAAAAGAAATTTGATATTGTTTTCATTTTTTTGCAAGATTTTGAATTCTGAAACCAATACGACAAGTTTCTAAGAGATGCAGTGTTGAACCTCATGGTACGCGGGAAGAGACACAAGTTAGCACTGGCCTGTAATGGTTTCTCTACCTTGTTATGAAAAATCCGCAAATCGAAAAAAGTTACTAGAAGAGCTTGAAGTCAGTCTCCAAATAAAACAAAGAGACCCTTGGAAATATATTAATAAATAATTTCATAATATTAAATTAAAGTAATCTTTATGAATAGTCCCACGAAATCTAGATACCTATATCGATAGTATGATTGAATGATCGTATGGAAGAGTAATCTGGACAAACATATCACGGTTGCGATGGACATCTGTGACATGACCGTATCCAAAAACATTTATGAACACACGACAGACACAATAATCTACTACAAGCTAATAATTGCATAGCATTAATATTCATCTTTATATGCTAGCTTCAACATATTTGCATATACATGTAGATCACCACAACTCAATTTCTCAGTATGTCAGTCCAAATGGTACTAACTCCATCGACGCCAGTGGCCGTTGCTGCATTCGTACTCACTTTCGTTGCACTCATGATATGGTGCAAATTCACTGTGAAAAAAAGCAAATCTCCCATCACAGAATGGCCTCTTTTAGGAATGCTCCCAGGTATACTACTCAGTGTCTCACAAATCCACGACAATTTTACTAAAATACTCGAACAGAGCAACTACACCATCGAGGTAAGAGGTCCGAAATTCTCAAAATTTTAATTTCATTCTAACAAGCGACCCTGAAAATATACATTACATTTTAAGCACCAAGTTTTCAAATTTCAACAAAGGAGAGGAATTCAAGGATATTTTTGAGTGTTTGGGAGATGGGATTCTCGCGGCAGAGTCTGATTCATGGAAGATGCAAAGAAGGTTGATTCACTCAATATTCAATCAAAAGGACTTTTTGAAACCTGTTGGAGGAAACTTCCGCTTATAAGGTACAAAATGGATTCTTCAATATTCTTGATCAAGCGTCCGAATTAGGAATTGAAGTGGAAATGCAAGATTTGTGTGAAAGATTCACTTTTGATGTCACTTGCATATTTCTACTTGGCATGGATTTTAAGTCATTGTCTGAGACCTTACCGGATGTTCCATTTGGCAAAGCGCTTGACGATATCGAAGAAGTCTTGCTTTTAAGGCACTTACAACCGCGAGCCTTGTGGAGACTGCAAAAGTGGTTAAACATTGGAGTAGAAAGGAAAGCCACAAGAGCTTTGAAACTCTTTGATGACTTCATATACCATCAAATTTCACTCAACAAGCAATTAATAAGTCAATATAATTATGACATGATTTCCATCTTTCTAAGGGAAATGGAATCTTCGAAAAGATCAGACATGTTTCTTAGAGACTCGATGCTGAACCTTTTGGCTGCAGGGAGGGACACATCTGCCGTAGCTCTAAGCTGGTTTTTCTATCTTGTCGCGACCAATCCAATAGTCGAATTAAAATTGCTAGAAGAGCTTGAAGTCACTTTCCAAATGAAACCTGGAGAGCCTTGGAAATTTCCAAGCTTCTCGGAGCTTAACAAACTCATTTACCTCCATGCAACACTTTGCGAGACTTTACGACTATACCCGCCAGTTCCCTTCAACCACAAGGCATCTATCAAACCAGACATTTTACCAAGCGGGCATCAGATCGGCCATAAGACTAGAATCTTATTTTCAATCTACGCAATGGGCAGAATGCAGGAATTATGGGGTGCGGATGCAAGCGTCTTTAGACCTGAACGATGGATTACAAAGATGGGCAGCATCATAGATATACCGAGTTTTAAATATAATGTGTTTAGTGCAGGACCGAGGACTTGTGTGGGGAAGGATCTCGCTTTCCGGGAGATGAAAATAGTTGCTGCAGCTGTTATATGGAGGTATAGTCTTCGGATCGCGGAAGGTGGCCCGCCTATCAAGGCGGCAAATTCTATTGTACTGCATATGAAACATGGCCTCAAGTTAAACATATGTGTTAGAACAAATGCTTGAAAATGTGAACATTAAGCTCTTTGTGATGTTCAAAATGGAAGTCATCAGTTATGAATAAAAACAACGTCATTTAGACATGTAAAACAAGTAAAATGGGGAATCGTTATCTAAGTGCAATATGATGAAATGTCTTGTACGCAATTTATAATTTCAGATAAAAACAAGTAAAATGAAGAATCGTTATTTGAATGCAAGCTTGAGTCAATAATTTGAAAGGAGGATTGAAAATAATTAGAGTTGTCCTCATTTACGTAAAATAATTTATCTATTGAGAAGAGGGACAAAAATACATATAAACAATTTATCCGACACGTGAACATAAACTGCATCTAGCAAGTTGTTTTACAGATCTCATACAGTGCAAGCATCAGACATGCATTAAAAATAGCGCTTAAGTGGTTAAGCGTTGGTGTATCTATAGTTTCGACAACGCTTATATAATTAAATAGTTATTTGAATAAACATGTTTTCTCATCAATAAGTTAATCAAATGGTTCTTAATTGTACTACAACCACGAGCACCTCCGATGGAGGTGGCTGCAACCACACAGTTGCATATTCCTTGTACTCATGATGATCTTGTCGTGGTGGCTCACCAAGAAAAAAACCCGATCCCCAGTGTCGCAGATTGGCCACTCATAGGAATGCTCCCAGGCCGTGGCGGATCCAGCGCCTAAAATTAGGGGGACTTAAGATTCGAACTTGAGATATGAGGGGGCAAGCTAAACTCTATACCACCAGACCATTAATATTTGACTGCTTTTGTGATGAAAAATGTATGTATAATTTGAAGTTTCTCGTGCTTAGGGGGCAAAGGACCCTGCAATCCCCTTTAGATCCGCCTCTACTCCGAGATTTGATATCCAACGCGTTGTGCATCCATGACTATGCTACTTATGTACTCCAAGAAGCCAACCAAACCATCGAGTTCAAAGGCCCCAAGTTAACCAATTTCAATTTCATCATAACATGTGATCCTGAAAATATACATTACAATATGGGGCTGTTTTTATACCGGAGAGGTGGATATCTAGGAAGGGAGACATTATAGACGTAGCGCCTTATAAGTATAATGTGTTTAGTATATGGCCAAGGGCTTTTGTGGGGAAGGAGTTGGCGTTTGTGGAAATGAAAATAGTTGCAGCAGCTGTGATCTGGAAGTATGGTTTTCCGATTGCGAAAGGAAATCAATCATTGAGATTGGAATCGTAAGCGCAAAACTTAAAAGATAAATTTTTCTGAAATTCATCAGATTAGTGGGAATTCATCCATAAATAATAAAATTAATGTTTATTTATATTACAAAAATTATACAAAATTTTCCCTAATATATAGACGCGGGTATTCCCATAAAAACTTAGAAAATCCTTGTACATCAGTTCTTTGATAAATATAGAATAGATATAGGTTAGATGAATCTCATTTATTCTATTAGTCAATCATATTTAAGATATAGCCTTTCTTATATTTAGTCTTAAACTATTATTAGTGAAACATTTATGTATAAATACAGTCATTTGTAAACGATGATGATTAATAAAAAAATCTTTTTACAATCTTTTGTTTTCAACATTCTTGTGTTAGGTGGCTTTGTCTTTTTCATGTTTCTACTGGTGGGGTGATTGTGGGTCATAATAAAACTGAAAACATGGTTGCTAGACTGATGTCGTGTCCTTAATTTTGGACCGAAAGGCAACATTAAACCTTATGGTAGTAAATAATTTGTCAAGCCACTCAAATGTAATCATAGTCATACATCAAATATTCATTACAAAAAAACAAATTATATATCAAGAAACCAAACCATCATACATTAACTAGCAGAGTATTAGCAGACCATTTTTAATCTCCAAAAAAAACTAATACTATTTCCAATAACAATTCAGTACAAAAAAAACACAGCAATGCATGTGTTTTTCACATTTTTGGCAAATAAAAATGATAAAAATAGAAAAGAAGTGAGCTTAAAGCAGCCGCAGGGATTGCTTCCAGAAAAGGAAAGTAGAATATTATGATTCTTAGGAAGAGGGTTTGTGTTTCCAATTACTACTAAAATGTCTCTTGACAAGTTTGCTTCCATTCCAAACAATGAATACATCCCCACAAAAGCACTTGTTCACTGTTTCTTCAAGCAATCCTCACATGTTCTAAAATAGGGACAAGCCATCGACCACAAACCACCTCCATCCTCAAGAACAAGATCATTCTCAACAATGGAGGTGGTGGAGGCTTTGATGAATGGAGACAGAGAGGCACAGATGAATGCAGCTCAAGTGATGATTGATATGAAGAGTAAGCAGAGGCAGAAGCTGGCTGAAATGGGTGTCATTCCTCCATTGATTTTGATGATTAGTAACTGTCAGGATGATGATGAAGTTGTGGGTATGGCTTTGTATGCTCTGCTCAGTCTAGCATTTGGCAGTGAAAGGTCAGTATGTCTCAGATGATGTGATACTTCTGTGATGCTAGTAGCTCTTATGATGTTCCTGATCGGGTTGTAATGTTGGTGTGCAGGAACAAAGTGAGGATTGTGAAATGTGGGGCTGTTCCAGTGCTATGTCAGATGCTGCAGAGTGGAAATTTGAGACTGATCGAGTCATCAGTCACTGCTCTGATGATCCTTTCTTCATGCTCTGTGAATAAAATGACAATAGCAGCTTCAGGAGCTGTCCAGCTACTATTGTTTGAGATTCTTGAATACAGTAGTTGTGTTAGTGAGCAGGCGAAGCTTGATGCAATTTCAACTCTTCTCAATCTCTCGACTTGTTCAAGGCTCATACCATCACTTGTGTCTTCTGGTGTGGTTCTTACAATGGTTGGTGTTCTGTTTGGGTCAGATAAGGCGTCTGAGGCTGTCGAAAAGGCAATGGAGCTGGTGGAGAAGCTTGTGTGTTCATCTAGTGAAGCGCTACAAGAGGTGGCTAACATTGATGGGGCTATACAGCAATTGATTGAGGCTGTGGAGGAAGGATCAGAGCAGTGCCGAGAGTATGCGTTGGGGACATTACTTGTGATGTGCCGGAGCTGTCGAGAGAAGTACAGAGGATTGTTTCTCAGGGAAGGGATCATGCCAGGGCTGTTGCAGGTGAGTGTGGATGGGAGTTGGAGAGGGAAGGAGATGGGTAAGGAGTTGTTAGAGATTTTGAGAGATGGGGCTGGAGGGAAGGCTTGTGGGAGTGTGAGTAGTGGAGGAAAGGGTGAGCTTATGGAGAGGTTAATGGAGGAGATAGACAGTAGAGGGGAGATAGGGTCAGGTAGGACCTTGAGGCTTGTTGAAAAGATGATAGCAAAGCTCAGAGCTTAGTAATTGCTCTAATTTCATTTATGGCTTCTCTATTGGCTTTCCATTCCATGTAAATAAACACTGAATAGAAGAGACATTTGATGACAGCATTGGAATTTCTGCACAAATTTGTGTAAATTTCAACTTTACCTGGGCTCTAGTTACACTCAAAATATGTCACAATTTTATTTCAAAAAAGAAAATAGATGTCAAACCATCACAGAAATGCGGAAGATCTCTGCTTATGCTGAGAGAACTTTCCAAAACAAAATTTAGTTGTATAGGTCTATATAGGAACAAAAGATCAGTCTCCGGCAGGTAAATTGAGAAAAACAGGGCGAACAATAGTAGAAATATACTCAAGGCTTAAGCTGATCTTCTGTAAAAAGTGTAACCAACAGCAACAGTTACCACAGCACTGACAACCGCAGCTGCTGAAAGAACATCTCTTTGCTCCAGTGATCCAATCCAGCCAGATATACACTCAAACCTCTTGCTACATGGACTAGGATTGCTCTTCAATTCTGAGCTTTCATCTCTGCAGCAAGAGACTCGATTAGCACCCTGGCAGCAACCAGATGGTGCTTTCTCGACTAGTTTGGGCTCCTCTGTGTGTTTCTTTTCTTCTCCTTTACCAAATTCATAAGCACCCATTTGACCCCTGAAGTTATATTGAAACCAGTTTTACATTTATCTGATGCAATCAAATTCATCTGACAGCTAAAAATATAATACATAAAGTCATTTTCAATAGCTTTTCAATAGATAAACAATTACATCATATGCTATAAACTATCTGTGGTTTGACGCAGCACTTCACCTCCTACTACTACTACCTCATAAATAAAAAACACATTCTGATATGTACAACCAGGCTTCAACATTTTGCACAACAAAATGTTAGCATGAATGGCAAGAGAAGTATCTAACCTCCAAATCTTTTCGACAATCTGTCCCTTTCCAATATGAGAATCCAGCAAATCAGGGACATCATCTGGAGTGACATAGCCATACCTGAAAAATTAAGAGTAAGGACTAATGTAATAACATCACAGTTCACAAGGGAATATCTAGAGTCCACAAATTAGCAGAAGATCGTACCAGTGACCAGTAGCAAGCCCATTGGGAGCAGTACCATAAATCATCAAGTTTCCGGCATACTTGTGCTGTCCAATATGAGAGCATGTAGTAGTAATTACCTTCCCAGATAAACCCCTTGTTCCAATCTCTTTTTTCAGCCTATCTAACAGAACTGGACCACAAACACCACATCTCGTATCACGACTAGCGTGAGCGCATACAAAGACATATGTCGCAGTTACTTCTTCCTTTTTGCCAGCACTCCATGGTTCACCACGGACTAGCACTTCCTCAACAAAACCATCAACATCAGATTCTTTCAACCCCCTACACATTCAAAGTGAAGTATCAGCAGGCAGCAAGCGTCTACAAAATAATTACAAGCTACAACCCAACAAGCATCACATCAAAATTGCATTAAACAACAATTGATCTCAGATATAATTCATCATAGTACAATGCTAACTGATAAGCAACCATAATCTTTGGAATATTCTAAATGTCATCTACTGAGTGCATAGAATTTTCAAACCCTTGAATCAGAAATTTATTCACCAAAACCACAGATGCATCATTCACTTTTAAACTCAAACTGAAATACACTTTAGGAATCAAATCTAAACCACAATTTTCTCTTAAATACAAATCAAGCCAGTTGAAGCACAAAGCAGCCACATCAAAGCTTCATTTACCTATAAACCACCATGTCCGGAAACAACAGCACATCTCCATCCTCAAGTCCACTTCCACCTCCTCCTCCGCATACAGTCACCTTCATCTGCAACAAAACAACCACATCACTCAACAGATCCAACATAAAAACAGAACAATACAAAGAAGGCAACCATACCTTAAGCGCAATGTCATTCTTCCGTGCTTTCACAGTCGCCATAAACACCTTAGGCAGAATATCATCTTCCGCATCCTCAACACGATGAGGCCAAGCTTCCGGTCCTTTGTAGCAAATGACTACTTGACGATCGTAAGCTTCGATCTTACCTTTGAGCACTTCCGAATACATTTCCGGCCGCTTGAAACCGTACTGCAAGTCATCGTCGTCGGCTGTTGCCGGAGTGATGGTGGAGAGGTTTGTGGATTCGGCGGCCATCGGAGTGAAGAGATTCTTCTTGCAGGAGGAATTTGAGTAAAGAGGGAAATTTGTGAGGAGACTTTTTTGAGATTCTGCGGAAGAGGAAGTGGCAGTTTTTTGAATATAGAATGAGAGTCTTGTTGAGCAAGTTGCGTGCACGATGGTGTGGAGAGGGGGTGAATCGTAATATTTAAATCTTTCAAGTACCTGATCGTAATTTGGCACTACATTCATGCGTTGACAACATGTGGTTTACAATTACTACATTGTTGTGGACTGTTCTTTAATCTGCTATGGAGAGAACATGTAGTTGAAGAATTTGGCGCATTAAACTGCTGTGACCATTAGCTGATTAGTTAGGGCAGCTTCGCTGGAGTCGAAGGAACTTGAGATTCCTTTACGACGCACCGGAGGCCGAAGCGACACTTTTCGAGGATAAAAAAATATCAAAAACAATAAGAAATTCAAAGCAATGGGTTAAAAATCTTTGGAGGGTTTATCCAGGAAGATGGACTTAAGAATCTGAATAGAGGAATCAAAAGATTTGGAAGGAGACGAGAATGGTGTCAAAGTGGTGTATAAAAAAGCAAACTAGTAAATTTCTTTTATTTACACTTTCAGTAAAATTACTTTGATAAAAGAGCTTCATAAAGGTCAGAATCCAATTCTTGTTCATTCCGCTTTCCGGGATTATAGAATAAACTCAAAAAGCAGGATGAAGATGAACCTTTACACATCAAACTTGAAAAATCACTTCAGCTATGAGGATTGCAAAGATCACATACAAGAGATGACACTATAGAGTATAGATGCAACTCAAAATGAGCCCTCATTCTCTCGATACAACATCATATCATCAAAGGTCTTGTAGCAATATTCAAGCTATAGAGTTACAATGTTCTCTGAAAACTAATTACAAACCACCTCTTAAGCACTAAACTTGCACCCGTTCTGAAAGTGTAACATATTAATACCTAACAAAGGTTATCATCAAAACAACAAGCTATGGAAAACACTAACGGTTAAATCATAAGATTATCGACAACAAGCTTTCAGTTAGCAAACGTTGTACTTATTTATTGAGCATACCGCAAAATACACAAGAACACAAAGCTTCATAAAAACTTAATCACAACCTACGACCTTCTATACACATCAAACTACCCTAAAATCTTAAAACCCTAAACATTACAAAAGCAATTAAATCGTAGCTTTAAAACCAAACCTGCTAATTCTTCAAACCCTAATGGACTCCAAATCTCACTTCGCACTTTCAACAGAACGACGCAACACAAAAACCGACTCCAAATCCGGCACAGTAAAATAGTCTTTGACCACCAGTCCACCATTACATATCCACTTTTCTGACCTTTGTTTCCTCGGCGCTTTAGGACACAGAAGCTTCTCCGCTATCCGAGCTTCCTTCGCTGTTGGCGTTGTGGATGAATCTTCGTCTGTTTCGTCCGATGACTTTGCGATCACCGGCCGAAGCTTGTAACTTCGCATCGATGCTCCTGACACCATCTCCGACGGCTGAGTTTGGTATGTACTGAAACGTAGGGCTTTTCTTAGGGATCGAATCGTAGAGTTCAAAATGACTTTACTATGCTTGAGATTATGAAGATGATGAGTCGCGGAACGATTCGGGTAGATAACTCGCTCTGCCCGGGATGTGGTTCGGGCAGGGATTTAATTTAACGACATGCATTTTAGGCGCGAAATTCAATTGTGTTTGATAATGCAAACGGCACAATTTCCCGCGTGAGGATTTGTTTGTGAAATGTCGTACGAGTAGAATCCTATGTTGCTTACGGTGCCGTTTTATGTAAAGTGAAGGTTTTGTATGGCCTATTTGAGATGATTTGATATTGCGGCCCAATGTTGTAAACATGTGGGCCATCGATGACCGCCCAATGTTTTTTATAAACGGCCGAAGCATTTACACGTGTCAAGAAACATCACTGTGGGTCCCGGGTATCCAATTCATGAAACAGGCTAAAATGACTTGGGTAAATCAATCATCATTAACGATTGGTATTGACAGTTTTACTCTTTTCTATGTATGCAAAATGTAAGTGCAGGAAAATGTTGAGAATGATTAATGGAACTAATGAATTAATGTGAGAAGGAGAAGCATCATGTCGATTTCTATTAATCGGTTTGATAACGAGTAACAGTGCTCTTATTTAACTCTATCGACAATTGAATATGGGTTTCGTCATTGTCATATAAGCAAGTTGCATTTTAAGATATAGACAATCGAAAGGGGCGGTGACAAAACGGCACCACCTTTGTATCCAATTCCATAAATCCATAATTGAAAGCTAAAAGTGTGGCTACACAAAATAAAGATAAAATGAAAGTGACATTTTGTCACTAATCTTTTAGTTTTCATTTCAACTCAAACTAATTATTCTCTCCGTCCCCTTAAGTTTTTCCAAAAGCATATATTTCACGGTATTTAAAATAGTAATGAGTGTAAAATGTGTGGTTGAGAATAAAATAAAAGAATTTGAGAGGAAAGATAAAACATGTGATTGTGAATGAATGAAAGTGGACAAACATTAGGAGACACTCAAAAAAAAAGTGGACAAACATTATGGGACAGAGGGAGTACAAAAAAACCGGTTTTGAATCTTGTCGGTCTCGTTTGTACACCCTGGTTATCTGGGTGTCTAGCAAACCTCTTTACCTTTTGTAGTTGACTGTACACCTTCTTGACGTTTCAAGTAAATAACCTGGTACAGAATCATTCAGGTCCTTATCAAAATCACTCACAAAAAAATCATGCAGTTATAACTCCAGAAATAAAATTAATGACCAATTTCCTAGCCCACCCTTAATTATAAAAAGAAACCTGACAATAAAGACGGTTATTTTAGTAAGATTTGAAATTATACATATTTTTGTTTTCGGAGTTTCTAACCATTGATTCTCTTAAAAAGTCAGAATGATGAACAACATACTTAATTAATCACAGCCTAACAAGATAAAACAAGTCTCCTCAATAATTTAAATCTAGAAAAACAGACTCAAAACAGAAACAGGGAACTAAGCAATTCCAAGTTGGGGTCATAATCTATGCCTATCTAAGAAATGGGCGGTGAGGAAGGACTATCAAACTTTTTTCTGGGGCGGTTTGGGTCTACAAATCGAATATTTGTAATCTCATGATAATATGATTTTATATGCGTATGACTAAAACGATTGTATAAATCGGTTTAAGATTATTATTTTTATGTAGATGATTGGGGAACATTGCTGTCAGTCTAGCTGGAATAAGCATCAGCAACATGTTCATTCAGGTAGCAGACAAGGATACTGACCTGTGAAAACTGATGTTATTATCTTTGACCCGTAATATGAAAATGTAATCCGCTGTAGTTAATCGAATCCAATCCTCGCGATGCACTTGAATCGTGATCATAGATGAAGAAAAAGAACTATGAGGAAGCACATCATGGTGCTTTCTTTAGTTACTGTCGCCCATGATGCTTCTGCACAGTGAACATCCTGGCCAAGAAGCGACAAATAAATTTTAATCATTGTAAAAGGTATAAATCTAGTATTTTAAAGAAATTATGAGAACAAAGAGCAGGTGGGTCATTCAGTGGTGGGCAACTCTGAGCTGGAGTTGAGATAATTACACATATGTTGGTTGCAAAGCTTTTTCAGGTTTCACATGGCTGTAGGCTTTTATAAATTTTCTTGCTAAGTAGTCATCCAAAAAGGAAAGAACATGAGTTACATAACTATTTGTCATGAACTGATCAAACCTACTAGCCAGTTTAGGTTCAAAATATGACTAGCAGATATTTCCAGATTTTGATTTATAAATTTTGTACCGTACTCTAAAATTCTTATGTGAGATCATCCTTTTCAGGTTAATGTCAATTTGAAAGTTAGACAAGGATTTAACACAAGGATAGTTACTGGAAACGATACCTCACTGAAAGGAGCTGTTTCCACATGCCGTTGCCTTTTCCACAGCGCAGCGTCCATGGATACTGACAGAAGGAAATGCTCTCAAGATCCGTCTGTCAGTTTCTTTCTGTAAATGGAACAACAGGAATACCATTACAAAACAAAATTAGCAGTGAATCAAAATTTAAGTAAAGGAGCGGGATCAATGAGTAATGTAAGATATCATCAAGTAGGACCAGTGTATATCTGGCCACCCTATCAAAACAATGCACTTAACAAGTGGCCTTTTGTCATTTCATGTCTACTTTAACAGCAGCCACGTCAAGAGACGTCAAGCAATGTAATGATCGCTACGCATATATATCAGCATCATGAAGAAGTTTCAACCATAAGAGAGAAGGAAAAAATAAAGCTCACTCTCAAGAGTTGAATCTTCATCTTCCAACTGATACTGATCTTGCAGAAAATGGCAACAACTGAAGTGAATACTGCAGAAACCGTACCTCTTACACCTGTAAGTATCATTACTCCCATTTTTCACTAGCTCTTTCATGGATAGACAAAATTACAGATCCCCAATTTAAATTTCCTGGAGACGCATCAAAAAAGTTATACTGGCAGACATGGCGGTTCTCTGATTACTGCATCTGATCAGATATATTAGTCAAGGATCAGCTTTTGCAGATCATATATAACAAAAATCACAAACAAAAGTTTATTTTGTTATCTAAAACAAAAGTTTCATTTTAAACTCACTTCTTATAATTATGTAGAACTTACCTGGATTTGAAACTGTTGTGTGTACTTTTATCGTCAATCAGATGACAGAACAAGGCCTTGACTGCCAGTTTCACAGTCGAATCTTTAAAGCTGATCCTCCGAATTCAATTACAATATTGTAACTTACTTGATTTCTTATTTATCAGCGGAAATATGATGAGATCTTCTTTTACCCTTTAGCTGCAGAAAATAGAAGTTGATGATAAGGAGTTGATCACAGCTGAATATGATGATAGCGCTAAACAATTTTCTAAAGATGAGCTGCAGAAAGTTAAAATTGAAATCACCAAAGCTTTAGAAACTAAGCAACTGGGAGATGAAGAAACTGAGACCACGCAAGTACAGAATGATGCTGTGGATGTCAGAGCTCAGGAAAATGTTAAAGACTCTGAGGGTAGAGTTTTCGAACAACTAACCTCGGATCCAGAAGTAGCAGAAGAGATAACCTCCAGTGAAAGCCATGTACACAGTGGAAATGAAGACAAAGGTGAGTTACACATAAATGAGAAATTGGAGAAACTAGAAGAGTCGAGCACTGTGGGAAAACAAGTTGACAAAGTAGAAGAAATAGATGAACCTTGCGTAAAAAATGTTGACAAAGAAGAAGTCGAAGAGCCTGCTGGGTCGCAGTCAGATAAAGAAGTTCCAGGGCAGCTGGGCAAACACAAGACGAAAACATAGAGCTTTTGGATCACCATTTGGAACAGAAATCACATAAAGAAGGTGAAACACAGGAGCAAATGAAAGTTCTCACGACAGCGAGAAAGAGGCCAGCAGTGTACCATTCAAACAAATAGAGGAAGACGCAGAAAATGGTATACCCGAAAACCAAGCAGAAATATCCAAGGAGCCTGAGAGTGTTCCGAATGTCCTACATACAGAAAACTTGGAAGTTGCCCAAGGAAGTAAGGAACTGCAAGGGACAAAAGAGGAGACCATCCTAATAGATCCATATAAGTCAAAAATAGACAATAACAATTCAGAAAGAGACATATCTGTCGAGGTAATTGCAGGTGATCTTAAAAACAAGGAATCGACCTCAGACATAAGTAACCAACATGAGAAAGGAGTTGAAAATGTACCAGAGCAAACACAGACTGGCGAGAGCCTATTTGTCCAAACCAAGGAACTGGAAACTGAAGAAAAAGTAGCAGATTCAGTTGAAGTAGAGGAACACGTGCTTAGAAGTATTGATAAACTTGAAGATGAACCGCAACTAGCCAGGTCTCTGAAAGATGACGCAGGAGTTGAGAATCTAGAAACTCTCCCGGCTACCACTCCAGAGAAAATAAACGAGGCAGAACCATCAGACACTGCTGATAAAAAAAATCCAGATGCTGAGGAGCATATAATCAATGAACAACAAATAGGAGAAAAGGATACCAACTTCACAGAGCTCACACCTACAAATGAAACGGTAAGGATGAGAAT
Organism: Sedum album; assembly: GCA_006409495.1. Taxonomy (NCBI): domain Eukaryota; kingdom Viridiplantae; phylum Streptophyta; class Magnoliopsida; order Saxifragales; family Crassulaceae; genus Sedum; species Sedum album. The sequence goes on from QZGG01000932.1 coordinate 84,297, forward strand.
TTCCTAACGTTTTTTATTCAGTAATCTAAGTCTACATTGTAGTGTCAATGCTCGAAAAAATAACAAAATAGAAGCTATATAATTGTGTTAGGATACAATGCAGCTGGACTTGGACGAAACAGAAAATGCGGATGTTCCAAAGCCTATCGAAGAAGGCTCCAGTTCCCTCACTGAAGAAACACAATCAGCAGAAATAGAAAAAATAGATGACGATGAAGCTAGCAGACCCAAAACAGAAGAGGAAAAGGAAAGAGTACCTCTGACTGAAATCACAGAAACTGAAGGATCCCCAAATGCAGAGGCGGCAACTGGCAATATACAGTCTGTGGAACTCGAAATACCACAAGAAATAGATACAGAGCGGGTCGCTGTCATGAAGGATGCGGAGTCAGAGAAAGCTGATGTTGTCCAAGTGACTGAAGAACTTCAAGAGGATGAAGGTTAGACACTACACAAACTTGAAACACTTGGCAAGTTATGACAATATAAAGCTACACACTACTTTTAATTTGTAACTAACTTCTGAAAAACAAATGGAGCAGAGGTTCAAACAGTAGCGGCCACGAAAGAGGTGGATATTCCACCAGTGATCAGTTTAACCAGTGAGGTAAATGAGCAGAGCTTTGAGGAAAAAAGCAAAGATGATCCAACACCAACTCAGCATACAGAGCAGTTGCTTCAAGTGGAAGAAAACAAATCTGAGAAAAGGGAGGCAATAATAGAGAAGGTACTTGGGTGAACAAAGACGTTTTACTTCTCAATATTTTGAAAAGTTCAAAATTGACGCTATAAGGTGAAATATGCAAATCTTTCAGGTAATTGATGAACCTATATCAACCAGCATTGATGACAGCAAAACAGAGCAGACAAATTTTGTAGGACATGATGAAAACCTCTTGACTGAGTCACATGGCGAAGATGTGACTGATGTGTCTCTAGACGACGAAAATGAGGACTCAAACAAGAAAGAAATCAGTGAGCAATTAATAACAGAGGTTTCAAAGGTTGACGAGGAGCCAGAAAAAATTTCATCACAGAATTACAAGGCTGAAGTTGAGTTACCTGAAAGCTCTTTGAATTCTTCTACTGAAGAACCAGAAGTCTTGTGGCAGGCACCAGCATCGCTAATACTGAAGAGTTAACAGACAAGATCGACGGACAAGGCAATCACGCCTCAGAATATAAGACCAGTGATATAGAATCTGCAAGAGAAATGGTTAGGATAACCGAACTTAAGCTCTTTTCAAATTTATTTAATGGTATTTGATTACATCATGTCTTCCATTTGAAGCACATATTGACTGGTGATTACCTTTGATGCCAGAATTTTCAGCTCACTAAAACAAATGAGAATACCGGAGAAGCAGAAGCTGAAATTCTGGAGGACAATGCAGATGTGAAAGAAATGTTATCAACTGATCAAATCCCTGCAGAAACAAAGGGTGAAGTAAGTGATGATTCGGGTTTGTTAATATTACCAGGAGAGGAAAGGATGACATTTCTGCAACAAGCAAGACTGTGGATGGAACCCCGGAGGAGATAAAGGATATGGAAACAAGTGACGTGAGATCAGACAAAGTTGCGGAACTTGTAGAAGCCCTTGATATAGATACGTCTCAGATCAGCAAAGATGGGGATGCTGAGACAAAGGATGGAGAGAAAACTGAACTTGCAGAAACTGCAGTTGATAGTAGTTCTGAGCTTCCATTGGCAATAGAGAGTCACCAAAAGAACCATCAAAAGATGAGGAAGAGGATGAGAAGCCTTCCCAGTTAGATGAAACACCATTTATAGCTGAACTAGTACCAGTTGTAACATCTGCAGAGATAGAGGATGCACTAGGAAAAGATGAGGACATATCAACCAGTTTAAGTGAGCAAGCTCCAGATGAAAAGGATGGACACATTTTAGAGACGGATAAAGAAGATCTTACAAGTGAATGCAACATTCAAAGTATACCTGAAGAGCTTCCCGTGGAGAGTCAAGGGGACACCGGTGTTGATTACTCTGAAGTGCCTAAGGAAGTTACCAAAAATGCAGAAGACAAAAGCTCAGACAATATTGTTGAGGAATCAGTTGTGGGGGATGTTACAGACCCCGGATGAACTCACTGTACCAGTTATTGGAATTCAGGCTCATGGTACGGAAGAAGTCTCCACACAAGCAGAGCAAATAGAAGATGCAGCTAGTTTGGATCATGTAGAGAATAAAGTGCAAACGTCACTGGAAGTGGTTTCTGAACCAGACCCCAATGACTCTGGGTATCACGAAAAGATAACTGAACCAGATTCAGATGACTCTGAGAAGCCAAAACAAGTTTCTGAACCAGAACCGGGTGACTTAGACAACTTGAAAAGGACCTTTGAACCCGACGCAGCTGACTCTGAGAAGCTGAAACTAGTTTCTGAACCTGACCCGGATGACTCTGAGTACCTGAAACAAACATCTAATGATTGTAAGATTCTGGAACATGTATCTGAACCGAACCCAGATGACACACAGGTCCTGGAAGAGGTCTCTAAGCCAGATTCAGATCACTCTGAGAAGTTCAATCAGGTTTCTGAACAAGACCATGATGACCCAGAGATCCTGGAACATGTGTCTAAAAAGGAGTTAGATCACTCTGAAAACCTTATGAAGGTTTCTGAGCAAGACCCTGATGACACCAAGACCTTGAAATTCTCTGAACCAGACCCTGACAACACTGAGACATGCGAAAGCGTAGAAAAAACAAACATCCCAGCAGACTGCGACCAAATAACAATCAAGCACAACCGGATTCAACAAATGTGGAAGTTTTTGAGAAAACCGGTAAGAAGCCTCAACAAAGTGACAATTCTGTCTTCTAAAAGACATTTGCTTACGCTTAGGAGAAAAACTGAAACTTAACAGGCATACCTGTCTTTTATAACAATTGCAGACAAGGAGCCAAGAGAACCAACAGTTTCAGATGAAGTCAACACGGTCAGTGTGGCAGAGGAACCAGTCACTCAAAGCTTCGAAGTAAATACAGCCACAGACACAGCACCAGAAGAGAGCATAGAAGAACCTGTTAATGAAGAGGAATACAGCCATCAGATTCCAGAACTAAGAACTGAAGAGGTAGGTAGACACATTTCAAGTCATTGCAAGAATAACATACTTTTCCTAGTTTTGAAATCCTATTGTGTAATGGTGAACTGTGTCAATATAAACAGAAAACTGCTCCTAGCCAGACCACTCAAGAGCAAACTGAAGAGAAAGAAATAGAGCATGTTGAAGAATCAGGCAGTGTAGAAACAGTCAGCACAATCCAGCATAACGATGACACGGAGGAAAAGAAAACCAGCGAAGTTCTAGATGAATGTATTATAAATGAAGTGCAAGGAGCTGAAGGGCTTTCGCCACCAGCAGATGCATTTGTCGTGGACAGAAAACCTGATGAAGCAGACAAAGATATCGAGGTAAGGTCTACTATCATATTGAAGCACAAAAGTAATGTTTTAAGTCTCCTTGATTTTCATGCAGCAAAGCCAATAACAGTTTAAATTGGCTTTTATTACTTGTTTATGTTCAACAGGAGGAAATCAAAAATGTTGTTGCAGCTGCAAAAAAGGATGAATCTGAGATACCAGTTACAGTGGTTGAAGGTGACCAGACCCTCATCCAGGCGGTTGAAGAGCAACTGAATGAAGATGAAATTCATAAAGATGAAGCAAGTAAAGAGGTAATTCTGCAAGAAAACGATTCTGGGCAAGAGCCAGAGCATTCACAAAAGGAGGCTGAAGAGACTGAGCCCTCAACATTAAGTTTAAATGATGAAGGGAATCCCGACTTTGTGAGCAAGGAGGCTCCTGAAAAAGTCCTGCAAGAAGAGAAAGAAAAAGAAGGGATAGAGGAAGCTGACAACTTTGCAGAGAATATAAATGTAAGTGAAGTACTTGTGCAACCTCATGATAATCCAGGTGAGGAGACTGAGCAGATGCCAAAGACTGAAGACACAAAACTCGCTGTGTCAACTGAAGATGATGGAAAGATAACCAGCCTGAACAGTGAGGAGGAGAAGGAAGAAACCCAAGAAGTCTTCATACCTGAAATAGTCAAAGAAAAGGAAAATGATGAACCAAAAAATGATGACAATGTTGAACAGATAAAAACAGCAGATGAAGTGGTTGTACAAGATGAAGAATGTCAGCCTGATAAACTGCTAAATGAACCTAAAGAAGTCCAGGAAGGTTTGTCAGTTGAAAATGAACCAGAAGCTAATGACAAAGATACCGAAATTTCAGTAGAAGCCACTGCGCAACAAACTGAAAAAGAGGAGATTGTACATTTATCAAAGGATGCTGAAGTCTCTGAGATACCATCTGATAACTTTACAGCACTAAAGGCTGAGGACATAAATGAAGCTGAAAATGAGAAGGATAATGATCAAGCTAACATAATCGACACTGTCCATGAGATAGAAACTGCAACTGATATAAACAAAGAGGTAGGCTTTAAGTTTACAGTCACGTTGAAGTATTAAAATCTGTTTGTATCCCGGATTTTTCACGAAGCAAAGGGTTAACAATTTAAACTGTTTTTATTCTTTTTTATCAAACAGGAGAAAATTGAAAATGTTGCTACAGATACAAATAAGGTGGAATCTGAGATACCTATTACAGTCATTGAAGCTGATCATTTCCTCGTCCAGGAGGTAAAAGAGCATCACCAAGAAGATGAAATTCTGAAAGATGAAGAAAGTAAAGAGGAAAAAGAGCCAGAGAACACATTTGCCTGAGCCTCTGCATCAGGTTCAAATGATGATGGGATTACTCACCTTGTGAGTAAGGCCCTTCCTGAAGAAGTCCTGCAAGAAGAAAAGGGAAAGATGAAGTAGAGGCTGGTAAGGTCATAGAAAAGACAAGTGCTAGTGAAATACTTGCGCAACCTCATGATACACTATGTGAGGAGGCTGAAAATTTGTCAAGTGAGACTGTAGTAACGGAGATGGCTCCACCAGTTGTTAATGATGAAAAGATCACCAGCCTGAAGAGCGATGAGGACGAGGAAACTCAAAAGGAAGTAGAACCTGAAATTATCATAGAGGACAGAAAGGAAAACAACCAAAAACCCGATGAAAATGTCGAGCAGAAACAAACTGTAGATGAAGTGGTTGTGCCAGAAGATGAACAAGCCCAGCCGGACCAAATGCTAAATGAACCACTGGGTAATGAGCCATCTGCCACAGGTTTGAATGATGAAGATACTGATCAGCGCGAGAAAGGCCCTGAAGAAGTCCAAGAAAAACTATCAGTTGAAAGTCAACCAGAAGGAGATGACAATGTCAGAGAAAAGAAAGTTGCTGAAGAAGCAATTGTACAACAAGATAAACAAAGGGAGATAGTAAATTTACCAAACGAGGCTGAACACAATGAGATTCCTCATGATAATTTTGCTGAGCTAAAGGCGGAAGAAAAGGACAACGAAGAGGAAGAAAAAGATCAAGTCCAAAAGTAACACTGCAGAAAAGAAACTGCAACTGAGTAATATTCAAGAAGATCAACAGATAGAGAGCTACAGCAAAGTGAGGACAAAGAAGCTGAGCTATTAACTAAAGGTGTAAATGAAAAGGAAATTATCATCCCAAGAATAATGCAGATGAGATTGAGACTACAAAAGAGAAAGTTGTGCAAGAAAGCCAAGCAGTGAAGCTCGAGTGCTTGCTGGGTGACACCATAGCATCTGAAGCAACTGGTGACGATGGGGGGACCACTGTCCTTAGGACTGATGAGGATACTGAAGAAATCCTACAGGACGAGAAAAAAGCAGGTGAAGTAAATGTTGACACTGAAGCAAAAGAAAATGCAAATGAGGAAGTCAAGAACGAAGATGAACAATGTCAGTTTGAGCATGTATCAAATGAGACTGCTAAACCTGATCCACCTGTTTTGTACACAAGTGGGGAGAAACAAACCAACCTGGAAAAGGATGAAGCCATCAAAGAAATTGAAGAAAAGAGTAAAAACGAAGAGAAAGAAATCGCAAGCAGAGAGCTTGTGTTTCAAGAACCATCTGC